>CM032424.1:8866778-9052416 GCA_019049465.1 Dryas iulia moderata | reverse complement strand
TTGTATTGATTCGTCTACGTCAGTGTTACCCTGTTACAGGAAGATCATGAAAAGCTATTACATTTTAATTACTAAGAACCTTCTGCAGGATTCCCCTTATAGGCGAGGCAAAGCCAACCTTTTTTATCACATTAAGAAACTATTCCCTCCTCATCATCACAGCAGCCGGAAGAACTTCACTGTTGGACTAGGCCTCCCAATAGATCGCCATTTAGAGCGATGCTCTCCTCTCTCATCCAGTGGCTTTCCTGCTGGCTTTGCCCTAGGTCATCGTCCATCTTGTGAGGTGCGTCCAACGCTTTCGCTTCGGTTCGTGGTCGCCACTCGAAACCTTTGCTCCCCATCGGTTGTCGATTCTACGAGTGATGTGCCTCCCATTGCATCCACTTCAGCTTGCTAATTTTGAGAGCTATATCGGTAACTTTAGTTCTCCTGCGGATCTCCTCTCGTTCCGAATTTTGTCACGCAAGGAAACCCCGAGCATAGCCCCTCCATAGCCGTTGAGCAACTTTGAGCTTCTTGATGAGGCCAACGGTAAGAGACCACGTCTCAGAGCCATATGTCATTTCCCTAAAAAAGATTGATTTTGATGAAATAAAATTTTAGGATTTAAAAAACATGTATATTTAATAGAAAATCTTATTTTGCTTGAATAAAGTATTCTTGTATTACTTTAGCTTGATTGGAGTGATTACACTATAATATTATTAGAATAGATAAAATCCTTAAATCATTGTTATATAAATATTTTAAAATTTCTGAGAATCAGTCTAGTATATTAAATTATTAAGAATTACAAAGTATAAATTATATACTAATTACAAAATATATAAATAATAACAATACACATAATATAAATGCGAAAGTCCGTCTGTTTGTCTATCACGCTTTCACGGTTAATCTACCGATCCGATTTAGATGAAATATGGAATGAAAATAGTAAAAGTTACTGGGTCTAACATAGGTTACTTATTTTTTCAAAAATTAATCTGTAAAGGGTTTTATAAGGGATGAAAGTTTATAAAAAATCTAAACCCTTGACCAATTGTAATGAATTTTGGCATAAGTATAGTTGTCAGTACAAGCTTAAACATAGGCTACTTTATTTTTCAAAAATCCACCCCCGAAGGTTGTAATATAACAAAACAGTTATGTAGTTTACGCGGGCCGCTAGTGTACTCGTATATATAAAAAATTCTACCTACTCACGATGAGGATTTTTTTTATAATTACCTAGTATTTTATAATTATTGTTTCATACCTAGTCATAACAAAGTAGGTATGGCATTGCATGTAAGATGTATAGATGTAGGTACATACTTTATATATGGGTGTAATAATACGATGGAAGAGAAAATAAAGCGCATATAAAATTGATAAGTATAAAATATTACAATACTTTTTAAACATTTTTAAATGTTATTGAAAAAGATATTTAAAAAAACGTATAAAAATTTGAAGAACGCAGCGGGATTCGAACCCGCGGCTCCTGAACCGTCCAGTGCTCAGTGGTGAGCACTTTTTATACGTTTTCTTTAAATGTCTTTTTCAAATATTACAATATTTAGTATAATAATATTTTACCTAAGCAAGATAAATATTTTTAAACTAAAATGTAAACTACTATTTCATATGCAAAACGTAACTACTTAAAAAATGCACCACGAACTCTCGTCTCCATATAGGACTTTCGCATTAAAAATCACGTTTGCGTTTATCTATGTACATTACAGTTGCACTTATTAAAGCTTTTTGATATGATTTGTTTTAGTATAAATTGTTTGTCGTGTTCACTATACTAGTTTACTTATTTGTTAACGTGTTGCTTGAAATTTAATTCCATTTCGGGGTGTATTTTTATTTGAAGTATTTCTTTTGGATAGTATGATTTGATTACGTGAAATATAGTGTTAGATTTCCGCCATCTAACAAGTGGAAACGATAATCTCATTTTTTTTTTGTTGTCTACAAAAAATATAGTGATTTTTCGTAAAAAGTATTAAAAAGTCGCCAAAGCGCCTGAACCAATTAAACTATACGTTCTCTTAAATATATTTCTTATTCTAAGTTAGTGAATAACATACAAAAATATGATTTTGTTAAATTAAAGGTAAAGGGAGCAAACGATAAATAATAAATAACTAGTGCCGGAAATAAACTTTACATTAATTATTATAAACTGAAAGAATAATTAACAATACAATTTGTAAACGAGCAACCAATACAAATATTTTGTTCGTTGATTAAAAACTGTGGTTAAAGCGTTGCAATTTATTGATAATTTTATGGTAATAAAATATTGATTTATTTTATTAAAATATAAATATTTATAGTTTACATGCAAAGGTAAAAATAATGTCTAGCTCAAGGTGCTAATTACTGCAGTAAATTTTGCAAGTTTTTGCAAAGTCAAATTAGTTTTTATTTAATGTACTAAATTTAATCTAAAACAAAAATTGCTACGAAATATCAAAATATTTCAAATATTAATCAGTAAAATCATAATAGTTTTATAGTAAATTAGAAAAATCAAGCTTAAATTCAAACTTCTGTGGCGTCATTTTCGTACACAAATTGAGTCTAAGTTAACCTATTTTTTTGTGTATAAATTATGTGTTTTACAAATAGTGAACTAAACATAATATAAAAGTAAACGTTTGAAACCATATTGAAATGCGTATAAAAAATGAGCAAAATTTGAACTCACGCCTCTTCATAACTGTTCTAAATGCTCTAGTTATTTAAGCTATACGTTCTCGTACAAATGCTGACAAGCAAGTTAATAAGCATAAAAAAAGATTGCCTATACTTACTTGCGAATATATATTACAAATTTTATTGCATTCAAATCTATACACCTAATTTTTCTTCATTTATCTTAAATGTACGAATAATGCTAAAATATTATAAAATAAATATAAAATAATCGCTCCAAATTATTAATAAACGTCTTAATTTTCTTAAAAAATATTGTTTCAGGAAAAATGGTGCCAGATCCTAATAAACAGCAAACGAGTTTCCAAAACTGAAGTACCCTTTGTATAGAGAACTGGAACCAAGGACTCCACATTATTGGTTAGCTGCAAAACGTATACAAGACGGCGCGGAAGGCCTTTGGCGGATCCACAATGATATCTATGATTTGACTGATTTCGTTTCGGTCCCATCCTGGCGGCTCACAATGGCTAGAATTTACCAAGGTACATAAATATAACAAAACAAATTAATGAAAATTATAAAAAATCTATATTTCTAATAATTACTTTTAAGGCCGTTGAATTGGTTTATTAAGAATATATAGAATATGTTATAATAAAATATTCAACTGAAATTTTTAATTAGGAGACATAACATATTTGATCAAAAAATAATTAAAAATTTTCTTCACTCCGATGTCAAGGCAAAGGACGGCGTTAAGTTCCGCTACTTAACACGCAATGCCCCCGAATTCGGCGGAAAGTGTGGAACGGAGTATCTTAATACTAGGTTCCCTCTAGGCAGAGGATCAGCACATAGAAGGGTAGGCATTCTATGTGCGGAATACAGCGTGAAGCTATAATAAAATATTCAATTTGTTTTATATACAAGTAAATTTAAATTATTTTTCTTGTTATAATTACTAAATAAAACACTCCATTTTTTCGGAAGATTTTAGAATTTGATATAAATTAATTGTACTATAATGGAAATCTACATAGCATGCAGTACATTTTAATGTTTAGAAAAAAATATGTATAACTTCCACATAAATATAGCTTGGATACTTTATTTATTTCTTATTAATTTTATTTGCCGCCAATAACGCATAGAAACATACCACACTTGTTTATTTTTTGTCATGTGTAAAAAGACTTATTTGTATAGTGCTATTGTATCAGGGACCATTGTACAGGTACGTGTGGATAACTTTGTGAGAACGTGGGTCTATTTTTTCTCCCGTATTTGGTATGAAAGAACTCAATGGCGCGCTTTGATAAACAATGTGTTTTCTGCCACCCAACCTGCAATACTCTAGAACGAATTAAACCTGCTAAACTGAATGTATGATATTTAAACACTAGATTCCTGATTTTTAACATTTTAAAGTGTTTTTGACAAACTTAGAAAATTAACATATATTTTTAGAAAACGTATAAAAAATTGAACGCAGCAGGATTCAAACTCGCGCCTTTTGGAAGTGCTCTAACCGCTAAGCTACATGTTCAGTCAGCTGTGACGAAATTCTTGTACATTCATAAGTAGTAATGATTACTACTTACTATCTAAGTATCGAATAGTAGAATCCCGCTCCATTCAAATTTTATATGCTGTCTAAAAAAATATTTATCGATAAATCCTATTAGGTCCACAAAATGTTCAAATGTCCTTACAAATACACTAGCGGAAAAAAGTAAAGAATCATAACAATTTTCCAATTTTTTTAAGGTTTTTTAAGAGAATGTATTTTCTTTAAAAAATAATTGCATTTGACATTAAAAAAACAAGCATTTTAAAGGTTAAAAGTTTCTAATTTTGAGATCTTAAGATGAAAAACGTGTCCCGCTCTTTCTAATAAATACTGAGAGAGAAAAAAAATCGAACTTTTTTCAGTTTTTTTTGTGCTCTTAAGTTGAACATTTTTTACAAAATCACTTTTTTATTTTGATAAAGGTGATTTTTCAAAGTCAAAACAGCGATCATTTATTTTTCTTGAAAAATTTGATCGAATGAAACAAAAAATGGCTTGGTGGATTTACTCGAAACTTTGTAAGGTTTTTGTGTATATATCTGTAAAAGGCACAGTCAACATTACCAGTTTTCTTGATATATCCAACTTGGCGCCCGATTTTACCAAAAGCTACCAAAAGTCTTTTTTTTATGATTTTTAAAATTAATGTTAAGTAAAAGTTTTTTTTCAAAAATCCATAGCTGATTTTTATAGAAAATATATAAAAGATTTCAAAATACTTCTAACGTCTCTTGTGCGATCAGTGGTTACCGAGATGTGTATGGTTAAAGACAAAAAGATCCTTTTCCATTTAGAGATCGACATCTCAGCGAGATGTGAACGTGTTGAACTTTTTAAAACAGCAAGTTTAAGCTGGGTAAACAAGACTATATCCAATTCTCATAGTGGTTAATTTTAAAAAATGTTTTAACTTTTTAGCCCAAAATAAATGAACTGAAAGAAACGATTTTTTGTCTCTCTCAGAATTCATTAGAATAGAGCGAGATACGTGACTTGAAAAATTTTTTCATTTTGAGATCTCAAAATTATATTTATGATTTATGTATTATGATATAAAAAACCGAATTGATTTTAAATATAACACGCGATGAAACGGTTTTTTTTATATTTATACGAGTATTATAACACATATTTCACCGCGTCTTACATTTAAATCAATATGCTATTTTTATCTCTTAAATTTATAGGAACATGCTAAACGCAATGCTTATATTTTCATATCACATATAGTATAAAATATGTATGACATATATTTAATTCATAATATGATGCCCGATATTTGTATCTACAAACCTACATACTAGTTAATATCCACAATTCAATAATAGATAATTATATTATATTAATGAAATAGTTGATAAAACTAAAAAAATGTTTTAAAGAGATTGTTACAAATTTCCCTCTACTTAATTAATGTAAAAGAATTCGAAGCAGTTAGTTAGTACAAACTTCTTCTAACGTTACCAATTTTTGTTTCTTTCGAAACTATACTAGGTTAATCTTACTAGTAAAATTTATTTGTATATAATGAAAGAAAGATTTTGATAAATAAAAATATGTTATAGATATATTTTTGGATTACGTTAAAACGGCTATATTTCCAATCTTTGCACCCAATTTTAATGGTGCCCAATTAAACCGCACGGTGACATGTTTTTGATATTTTCAATAATCGTGCTGCTTTGTATCTTCGTTCACAATCCTTACATGTACAGAAAAAGTAGGAGATTTATTTATTTTGTTTTTTTAGTTTCACGCTGTGTCCCGCCTACAGCAGGGTAGTCTGAGGGAACCTAGTATTATGACACTCCGTTCCCCACTTTCCGCCGAATTCGAAGGAATTGCGTGTTAAGTGACTTAACGCCGCCCTTTAATTTTATGGGATTTATTGTATACCTTTTTACACTAACAGGAATAAAAACAATACGCACATAAAAACGTAGCACACTCCTGGTTAGCCAAGAACACCTCTGGTGATCTCTTCTAGGCAACCTTTACTATAAAAAACAGTGTTTTTTTTTAATTTGAGAACGCCGTGGCACACTGCATCTGCGTCTGGCCAAAAGCTACGGTTATGGGTTCGATGTCCACTCGACGAAATTATTGTACTTAAGAAAAAAAAAGAAAAGAACAAGATCTTTTTTCGCTCTGATACCGAAGATAAAACGCAGCGTTTAGTTCCGCCAATCACAAGCAATGTCTCTTAGAAGGAACCTGGAAGCCGGAATGTATTAATGATAAGTTCTATCTGACTACTCCGCTATGCAGGAAAAGTTGTGAAGCAGATTTTTTTATTTTTTTTATTACTAACGTTAACCGGCTAAAATTGTATTTTATTTAATATTGAAAGTGTAGGTAATCTCTGCGAAGTACTTATTACAAGTAAGGTCACCTTTGCTCATAATTGCCATCGTGAATTGTGACGTGGGTAACGAGGAAATAATAATTGAAGTTTTTTTTTTAATTTTCGGCGGACAGATCTATCTGAAGATCGTTTATTACGTAACATGATGTCTATACTTAAAATTTAGTTGAACTATTATTACAATTCTATTCTTAATTTAAAATTTAAAATATTTTTTATATGACACATCTATCTCTTTAATAGGAATACTGATATACATATGTATTTATTTTGTTAACGTTTACCCGGAACGAAAATTTATTTATCACATTGGGTGTATAAGTTTACTTTGACTTGTTTTCTTATATATTTAATATAAAAAAAAACAAGTTTACTTTGTAGGAAGTTACGATCAATTAGCATACTCTTGCATTCATAAAATAGTATTTAAACCACAATTATGCCTTATACACAAAAAATATCATACATGCATAAGATGCAAGGATATGTTTAAAATGTTAAGCTACAAAGGAAACTGAACTATTAAAATTATCTGATCATTTGTTTTCGCGATTATTACACATTTTGAAGTTAAACTATTTTTAACCAGATTAATCACGTATACTTTTGGTATTCGAAAATACATTTTTAGAAAACCCGACGACCCGACCCCTAGGACCACCAGGACCACGGACTACTGCAAAGTGTTCGAAACGTCGGGCTTTCTAAAAATGTATTTTCGAATGTCTAAAATGTACGCGATTAATCCGGTTAAAAATAGTTTAATTTCAAAATATTACAATAACCTTCACTATACCTATCTTATTAATTATTTTGCCAGTTAATTGAAAATATATTTGACATCGTTTATTGCGGTGCACGCGTAGGTTGTAGATTCGATATCTGGGGAATTATTATAATAAAATTGATCCTAACTTCCCGCACTAGTAAGGCAAAACGTGACGTTAAATTCCGTCACTCACTCTTTCATCTGGAGAACGTAGGATTTTGACACCATGTTTTCTATAACTAGCTTTCTGTGTGGTAAAAGGATGACATTTTAACTACCTACACTATTTCAGGCAATTTTCATTTAAAACATAATTAAAACAGTAATATGCCTTTATTAAATTTGTTAAGCACATTTAAAACTCGTTATTTAGAGTTGAATTTGAAATAAGTTTCTAATACAATTAAATTATTTTTTCAGGGTACAGATATAACAGAACAATTTGAAACGCATCACCTCAATGGTGGACTAGCCGAATCGCTGTTGTCCAAATATTTTGTCAAAAAAGCAGAAACACCTAGAAATTCACCCTTTACTTTCAAAGAAGATGGTTTTTACAAAACTCTGAAAAGTAAAGTAGCTGATAAGTTAAAAGAAATACCTAAAGATGTCCGAAAGAAAAGTGATCATTTAACAGACTTTCTACTAATATCTGTGATATTTCTGAGCCCAATTTGTGGTTGGCTTTGGACGAGGAATTTAATATATGGAGCGGCTTCTACCTTTCTTCTAGGCTTTGTGTTAAGTGCACTTACTGCTTCCGCTCACAACTATTTCCATAGAGCAGATAGCTGGCGCATGTACCTGTATAATATCAGTGGATTTTCTTACTCGTAAGATATTTTTTATTATATAAATTTATTCTGAATACATTAACAGTGTTTTGTTAAATTATAATTCTATGTGTAATATACATAAAATTAATTTAAATTAGTTTTTTACACGTCCATATTACGCTTACATATTTTTTAGATATCCATTAATCAAGCTCAATGTATGCTTTTGATAAACAAAAAGCCAATGAGTTTTTACTTCGAGCAAACATATCAATTTTTTTCACGTAAAGAGAAATAATAAATCACTATACTTTTAAAACATTTTTTAGGGACTGGCGTATATCTCACGCGATGTCTCATCATCTGCACACAAACACGGCCAATGATTTGGAACTAAGTTTGGTCGAGCCATTCTTACAATATCTGCCAAAAACGACTAAACCAATATGGGCCCAGATGGGAGCTTTCTTCTATCCTATTGTATTTTTCTTTGTTTCTCTAGGATGCCTTATAAAAGAGTAAGTGTGATTATAAACTTATATATGCACTTATAAACTTATAAATCCTATTTTGGTTGGTTTCGTTTATAACTCTAAGGTAAAAATTAAGAATACTAACATGTTACATGCTTGGTTGCTTATCGATTTAGACTTTATTTAATTGCTTTTATAAGTTATTTAAAACACAACGTATATTAAATTGTTAGGCCCTATGACCCACTGGAATTACAGTTTTAAATATGAATGTCGATCTATATGGCGATATAATGGCGTTCAAAAAAATATTTTATCAAACAATTAATAGAAATGAATAAATTTTGAAAAAATAGTAGAGACACTTCTTTATCTATTTTTATATGTATATTAGAAACTAAACAGTAAACTAATATACCTCATCAACAATCTCATCCATATTAAATCTCATATATACAAGCGGAAATAATTAAAGGATCGGTAAAATTTTCCAAATTTTATGACGTTTTTTAAGTTGCTATATTTTCATCAAAAATGGTCGCATTGAAAAAAACACCAGCATTTTAAAGCTTAAAGTTTCTAGTTTTGAGAAAAAAATGATATTTTTCAGTTCATTTTTTGTTCTAAAAAGTTGGAACATTTTTTTCATCACAAGCAGAAGTTTATGATTAATCTGTTTACAGAGATGTTTCAATAAATAATTCATTTGTAACAACTAGGTATAGGTATGTTACAAAAAACAAAATACTGACCACAAGCAAAAAATAAAAAAATGTTAAATACAATAATATATATATCTTGTATTTTTTCTAGATTATATGCTGGAGTAGTAAAGCTAGAAGGTAAAGAATTAACGTGGGCTAATGCGATACCTTTTATGTTACCTGTATGGATTTGGGCAACAAGCGGCTTGTCACTGCCTCGAACTCTCCTTGTGTGGCTTTTAATTATTTTAATTTCAAGTTTCATTTGTACTTTCTTTGGACTAACAGCAGGACATCACTCTCACATCAATTTCTTTGAAGGAGACGTGCCAAGGTATATTATTGTTTTGAACTATAATACACAGGGGCCAGTTGTAACGCAGAAGCACAATGTGTAAAGCTACTGGTTGTGGGTTCGATTCCCACTGGAGGAGTGGAAATATTTTATATTTCCTTTTTTTCGCTTTGTTGTCGAGAGGCAAAGCGCAGCGTTATGTTTCATCACTTAACACGCAATGCCTCCAGAATTCGGCGGAAAGTGGGGAACGGAGTGTCTTAACAATAGGTTCCCTCTACTTACACCGCTGTGTGCGAGATACAGCGTGAAGCTAAAAAAAAAGAACTACATCTCTTTTTTATATTAAATAAAGTAATGTTTTTAATGTACCTACACATAATTATGGAAAAATTACGTTAATCATTATTATAATTATAACATTATTATAATTATAATAGATAAAACGTAGAAAACCAAATTTTGACACCAGGTTTCTCTATATCTAACCTGCTATGTAAAAAAGCTGAAAAAACGTGAAATAAAAAAAAATATGAATAGATATCTAAAACCCATATAACAAAACTATGATAAGCATCTCTTGAAAATTCTAATGCTGAAGGAAAACTTTAGATTCTATCATATACTAGTATGATAACGTAACGAAGTTAAATAGTCAACATATATCACGCACTTACAGGGAGGAGTTTATAGATTGGGGCATTCATCAACTAGATACCGTAGTTGAAAGGGTCGAGTATGCGGGAAACCACTTCAAATCACTCACTCGGTTTGGCGATCACGCACTACACCATCTCTTCCCCACGTTAGACCATGCGGAACTAAACTACCTGTATCCAACTGTAATAGAACATTGCAAGAAATTTGAACTTCAATTACGGATGACAACTGTTTATAACGCTATAATAAGTCACAGCAAGCAATTAATAAGGAAACGACCGAATAATTTCAAGGAAAAAGTGAGTAAATTATTTTTTCTTTGAACCTTACTTTTTTGTAATATACAATAAGATTTATTTTTCCAGGAAACCTAGATTTTTAATATCTTATTTTAAACGCCGCCTTACGTTTACAAAATTTTCCTACTTCGACACTAGACAACGGAGATCTTAACAGGAAAAAAAACTTGAAACTGAATGAAATATATACATGGCGTTAGATATGGTCACCGTCTAACACGTAATGTTCATATATCCAATGGCGAATAAATATATGGATAGGCTAAATAAATTTTCATTTCGTAAAAAAATAAAGAACAATTTTAAAATAGGTTACTCTTTATTTTAACAAATATAAATATTGTATTAAACTAGTGGAGTGATATGAAAATAAATATTTATAAACTTGTTTTATTCGACATCCAGTATAAAAAAAACAACCTACAATGTTGCTTTTGTCCTTGGTCGAGGCCGAGCGGAAAAAAATATATTTGCCAAACATAAATATATGGACAAATTAAACTAAATAATGCGTGTGAATTTGAAATGTTAATAATAATTTTTAACCTCGCAAATCGTAACAAAGTAAATTGTTTTTGTTTCAGAAATTTACATAGTGATGATTCAAAGAAAACTTTTTAGTTATTTAAAGGACAAAGTATTGAAAAATATTTAGACATAATGGTAATTAAGTTTTATAGTGACTATCATATCACTAGTGTACAGATTTTTATATGTTTATGGAAAATGTTTGCTCAACTATATTATATTTCATTATACCAAATAACAATCTCATTATAAGGCTGTGGGTATGTATAGCAAAAGGACTAATATTAAATAAATATATTTAATTGCTAACTGTATTTTATTGTACATCTATGTTATTTGGAGATAAAATGAAAAAAATGTGACTTTCGAGGTCATCGTAGCGCAGTGAGCAAGTATTTATCTATTTGTGTTTGGTTGTGAGTTCCATTTACACCAGATAGAACGATTTTAAATTAATTATCTTTATTTCTCCGCTCTTAAAAAACACAATGTACATCGTGGACGGTCCGCCACTCAACTCGCAATGTCTTTGATCCTTGCAGAAAGTGGAGAACGGAGTGTCAGAGGTTCTCACTGACGCTTTCCTATCATGCGCGGAAAAAGCGTTAAGTTGAAAAAAGATAACATAACTTTAAAATATGTATATATTTATGTTACATATGTTTACCTGTATTAAGAATTTATTACAACGTCTATTAAATGGAACTTAATTAGCACATGTACGATAAAATATGTCTCGTCATCTTTACTGTTATTGATATGTTACTATTAAAGCTCGAAGTACTTACTACGACTCTGCAAATCATTATTTTTTTCAAAATTCTATATATTTAACAATTTCAATATTAAAAGTCTGAACTATTTCAGACTTAACTTACCTAATATTCAAAATTTACCTTGACTCGAGAAGCCTAAGTTTTGTAGTTCATAATGAGTAATTTAATTATTACTACAATATTCATTATATATCAATAGAATAGGTTGGACTTTTACAATTAAAGTTGGTAAATCTTAAGATTTAAAAAAATCTATATTTTCATTATTTCAATAAGTTATTTTACTATAATATAGGTTCAATAAATAATATTCACTATTCAAGTAAAAGTCCTAAACCAAACGTTAATTTTATTGCGTATATTAGCGTCATACAAAGTGGAGAGCGGCCTACCACAGTCCACAACCCTTTGACATTCATTCCTGTGCGGTTATCCGCGATGTAAGATAAGACCGACGCTCAGGCGACCAGAAATTCTGTACACAGCTTTGCTGAAATTTTCTCTTATGTAACCAGAAAATTCAATAGAACGTAAAATTGTACAATAAATTTAATTTTGCTGAGACCGCAGCAGCAAGAGGAAGCCGGAACGCAACGATCTCAGAAAGCAACGATGGAAACTATTCTTGGCTATTTAATAATACATATTATATTAAAATAGTTTTTTATATGTTGTTCGTATTTATTTTATATTTTTGTTATCCAATTCTAAACAACCATTGAGAACTCTAACGTAAGAGCCGAACAAAATCAAATGAATCGATTAAAATATATAACAATTGCATTGATTTTATTTAAAAAAAAATTGTATCTATACAAGTTATCAAATCAGTGGATTGTGGCGAATAAAATATTTTATTGTTATATTGAATAGAAACTCTATTTGACATTTTGCTATATGTATGTTATCGGAGTGATCGCAATTGCTATAGGTTCGATTCCCATTTAGTGTAAATTAGAAATATTTGTGTTAAGTTAGACGAAATGGTTTCGATGGATAATGGCTCATGTTTCTGTAATAAGCGGAATGTTCAGAACGTTCACTACGTTGTTCTGATAGATAGGTAAATCGTTAGATGCTTATGTATTAAACTTACGTAAACACGAAAAATATTACCTACTCTTAGATTTAATCAGAAAGAATTTATAAGAATATATTTCGCAATAGAAAAAAACTATTTTGCTTATTTGTTTCTTCCAATATACACACGGTTAGGTTAATATTCGCCCTATGACAATTCCAGCTCTTATTACTATCCAAGTAACTTTTTAGACCATCATAAGCTTTTACGACCATCGAAAACTGTTTAACCACTAAAAGTGTGGTAATAATAATGTTATAATATTTATAATATTTTTTATGTACTTTAATATCATTATAGTTAATATATTTTGATATTAAAAGATCTTGAGTCAAACAATACGTAAGACTTAGTATTTATAATTCGTTCAAAATTTTATATTATATAAAAACACAAATTAGTAATTATGTTAAGTACTATTGGTGTAGCTACTACTATTATCTATGTAAAACCCGCATAAATGCGCCTTTATGGTGCAGAATAACGTATATACGTTTAGAACATGCGAAAACATAAAGCGCATCTGTGATAATCCCTCGCGTGATACATAATGAGAAGCCACAGCGACGACACATAATGCACTAATATAAATCTCTGTAATGTGTCACAAAGACCGCTTGCCATACAATGTCTAATACCGCAAACTATCCAATTATTAAAGTGACTGGACATACGATAGTGTTATTGTACGCAAATATTCAATATAAAATGTATACCTACTATTCTATAAACTAAACGAAAAGTACTAAGTAAAACTCTCTGTACCCAGATAAATCTATAAGGTTTTCATGGTACTTAAAATGCAAAAAATATATAATGTATTTGTTATGTATTAGATAATAAATGTAAAATAAACATAGTATAATACATTTGAGGTCGACTGGACTGCACGCGAGTGATTGTGGATTCAATTCCTACTTGAGGATATATTTAACTTTTACTTTTCGCTTTGGTGTTGGAGCAATGCGCGGCGTTAAGTTCCGGCTCTTAATGTGAAATGCATCCAGAATTGGGCGGAAAATGGGTAATAAAGTGTCTTAACACTAGATTCCCTCTGCCTTCTCTGCTGAGCACGAGATACAGCATGAAGCAAAAAAAGCACTATTAGTTGCGAGAAGCGCCTTACAATTAATATTAGCAATTTAGGGTATATTATGACGTGCAAAGTGTCACATTAAGGAGACTATTGCTTTATATTAGTAACTTTGATTGCTCGAACCGGTCACCTTATTATTATTTTTAATATAGGTATACCTAGATTATTTATTTTTTCTTTATACAATTCAATTTTTGTATATCAGAACAAGATTTCAAAGTCTGCTTTGAGGGAATCGTTTAATCGTTTAAGGCGAGTTAAACTCGCTATAGTAGTAATAAGGTAATAGAAGTTTATCTTCGTTCATCTTCTTTTATACGATTATCTTCTTTCATATTTAGTTTAAAGCTTAAACTATGTTTACTGTTAGTTAAGGATTAGTGATTTATATATAGATATCTATGCTTGTTGTTTTGTTGCGACTTGTTAAGTATTAAATTAAAAAATAACTTAACATCAGCCGCATTAAATTAAGCTAATATCTACCACAAATAAAACCTAGTATTATTACAATTCTGTGTTACAATAATTTAAGAATATTCTTATGGTTTAGACAAATATATATTCTTTTAAGTGCCACATTTTTCTTATCAAGTGTCATATTTTTCACCTGGTGGTGAATATAATATTTATTATCAATTATTCGACCTACTTACGTAAAAGGAGTGAATTTTTAAGGTTCGTGGATATTAGAATGACACAAAGAAGACCGTTGTCAAACCCTTATCTAAAGTTTCCCTTACGCTAACAAAAATTGAAAACGTCCTTAGTCACGTCTAGCACTGAATTAATGCACTCAATTAATCGTGAACGAAGTTTATTTAATTAACTTGGTAGGTAATTTTGCTTTTAAAAACAGGTTTTAATTTGATAGCAAAGTGGAAAAATGTAGTTCATGTATTAAAATGTTAGACTTGATGAAAAACACTATTTTTACTTAGTAAATATTAGTGTGTTTAAGTAAGCCCAGTTTGTGGCCAGCCGTGACGCAGTGGCATGAACGTGACTGTAAACGACTGGTTGTGGGTTCGATTCCCACTCGAGGAGTGGAAATATTTAATATTTCCATTTCCTTCGCTCTGGTATCTGAAGTAAAGCGCGGCGTTAAGTTCCGCCACTTAACAGCCTCTGAATTCGGCGGAAAGTGGGAAACGGGGTGTCTTATTACTAGGTTCCCTTTGCCTATCCTGCTGAGTACGAGATACAGCGTGAAGTTTAAGTAAGCATTTTCACGTTTTTTCGCAGCATGAAAATCATAGAGAATCTAGTGTCAAGACACTCCGTTTGTGTCCATTCCCATCTTTCCTTTCTCCTTTTATCGTTCAGTTCCAAGGCCGGCAACGCATCCACAACTCTAATATTGTGGATGTCTGTGGGCGAAGGTAACCACTTACGATCAGGTGGTATTTCTGCTCGTTTGCCTCCTTTATTCCTTAAAAAAAAGATCCAACAACCATTGCACTAAAATTCAGACACTGTCCTTTAGGACACGGACAGCGAAACGACAGTCTTATTGTTAATTCGACTATTTCGAGTTCGATTCCTCTTGCATGCAAAATAATATTAAAATTTAATATATTTTCATTTTCCCGTTCTGGTAAGACAAAGCGCCGCATCGAGTTTCGCCAGCTAACAAGAAATGTCTCTTAAATAAAAGGAAAATGAAGCTTCAAGTCAGGAAATTTAGTAGACGTGCTTAAATAAAAACAGATTGAGAAAAATACGTACCTACTACGACTACTAAATAACGTATGACTTAAATTAATGAATATTATCTACACCGAGTAAATATGTTAATAATGGTATTTGATAGCTGTACAGAGGGAATCTATTGTTACAACACTCTGTTACCTACTTTCCGCCGAATTCTGGAGGCATTGCGTGTTAGCAGTCACTTTTTCGTGGCTCTGCTCCACAACTGGTCTGGCATTATTGACTTTTTAAATTGATAAATGAAACATTTTTTTTATTCAAAATATTAAAACTGTAACTGTTAATTCTTATTATTCAATATAGTAATTAAGAGTTACAATTTTAATTGAAGCCTGCATAAAAAATCGGAGCAAAAAGTATGTACGTCGACATTGTTGTAAAATTTCACGTAATCAAGATAATTTTGAAACAAAGCTTTGTTTTATGAAACGGATACAGAAACAGATATTTTTCGTGAAATTAATGTTTGTTGTGAATGTTCACCCTACAAAGACCCTTATTAAACTGTCTCGTAACTTCAACTCGCTAACGCGGTGGTAACTTCTGACAAATAAGCTTTTAAATTTTAAAATAATCAATTTAATTTATATACAAAAAATAGTATAGTATATTTATTTTAGCTTCTTTAAGAAAGAAACTAGTGATAAAACCCTCCGTTCACCCTTTTCCGAATACATATAATGAAAATTTGAAAGTTTTACGTTACCTATATCTTTTTTTAAGTTTCATATTTTTGTCCACACAGGCACTTTCCGGCCGAATTCGATACTTTGCGTGTTGAGTGGCAGAGCATAACTCTACACTTCTCTTAGATACCAGAGTGGAAAAAAGAAAATCATTTAAATATCCATTTAAATATAATATAGGCAGGGGGAGACCTCGGTTGACCTTCGAAAACTCAGTGTCGACGATACTGGAGGAAGGTCACGTAAAAAGCATGAGGACCCCCCGGAGGGCGTGTATGAAGAGGTTAATGACAGTGGACGAGGCGAAAGAAGTACGCAGGGACCGTAGCGTTTGGCGCTCCGTTCTCTCTGACTACCCCGCAAGGGATACAGCGTGACGCTAAAAAAAACGCGTTTACATTCAAACGTTGTCCCACTGCCAAACGCAGATCCACCGTTGTGGGCACTATGGGTATGCCCAGAACCTAAATTAGTTGCAACGTCATACTTTTTGGTCTCAATATAATTTCACTGACTTACACGAGATTTGAGTATTACCATATGACCTCAATAAAATAAAAAAAATTGATGCCAGTTTCTCAATTGTGATTATCTCTGTAATCATACCGCTCGCACTTGAATGATTGTAAGGTGGAAATTGTGAAAATAGGTTGCGGTCATACCGCAACCTATTTTTGAGGGCTGAATCCGCCTTTGCCCACTGCACCATGATGGTGCTACTTGCTTAATTATCTAGGTAATATGTTAAAGAACTCAAAGATTATTTGACCGGTCTATTTATTGGTTAATATTAGATGTATGTTTTTAAAGAGCTGGAAAATCTACAAAATGTTTTTTCAATGGCATTCTTAAGTCTGGCAATTCTTAGCATATACCTATTCCATTTACATTGTCGGTTTATTATCTCTATATATCTTAAAATTACTAGAAAAATGTAAATACCTATGGTCTACCGGATGCATTCACTAAGTTGTAGAATAATTAATACAACTTGATATTTCTAACGACATTAGCCTCGATTTTACTTGCTTTTATCAAGTTTCAAAATTACTTTGTCGTATTATTGAAGTGGACAGGTTAGACACATTTGCGGTCAGTATCACTTTTAATTTTCACTGTTGCAAGCTCGACATCGATACTTCATTTTAAAATTTTATACATTTTTTTTATTACATCGTATCTATAAAACTGAAGTGGCTTATTTAAAAAAAAAATCATGAAAGTGATTTTAATATATCTATCTGTGGGTTTATATGTTAAAAAATGTTCTATATGTTAATTTTAACTAAATTTACTCTTTTAGGCTATATTTTTTTTATTCCACGCCGAATATCCCATTAAATCCTTTCAACTGTTATAATCAAATACCCAACAAATAGTCAAATTTTCATTTACGCTCTAGGCGTTAAATTTTCGGTTAGGTCACTATATTATAATATGTAAACATCAATGACGAATGAAATCCGATTGCCCGACTTATTCGTAATAATCCGCTATGTACTCTTAAATGCTCTGCATAATTCTAAACATAATTTGCGTACATCATTTAAATTAAGACTTTTAAATCTAAAACTAGAAAATATACCTGAAAGTTGAACATTTAAGTGAATTACATAGTTAAGGATGTCAAGTAGTTGTTAGAGCAAATTAGGTGCGGAACTAAATTAAAGGAATTACGTCGGTTGCGGTACTGGACTGAATGTTTGTTTGTAGGTCACTACTAAATTTTATATAAGCTCAATACGCATTCACAAAGGCACGAAATAATTATACATAGAGAATTTATAAGTATGTATAATTAAAATTCTAAAACGCCTCTTATTTAGTGATTTTTATATTAAATTTATAATTTAGATCAATTATATTATTAAAATAAATAAACATACAAACAAATGATATTTTTCATTTCAGTTCATTAGATATGAACACTAGCTTTTAATTAATATATATTCGTAAATATTTACTTTTTTCTATTGCTAATACACATTTAATAATGTGACTTACTTATACAAATCCTGTAGATACTTTGGTTTTCAGCTCTTGCAGTTTTTATTTCACACCAAATTCTCTCTACCTACAGAGAATTTAATTTAAAATCATTCTGTTCTTTACCTGCCGCCCAATTTTAAGAGTGTTCGTGTTAAGTAACGGAATCTAATACCGCGAAGATAACTTTAATATCATTATTCACCAAATGTGGATCGAACACACAATTATCACATTTAAAGTCAAACGCCATGCCAATTAAAATTCGTATTTGACCACTATTTAAAACTAGCCCTTTTATTGAGACTTTCAATAAATATAGATATTTATTATCCTCTGTAAGACTCTACAATAATATAAATTTATCATTTTTTCTATATATTCTTGTAAATTGGCATACCTACTTGCTAATATAATATTTAAATATATGTAGGTATTTTTAGTTACGTATGTATTTTTGGACCACTTTAGTTACGTATGCTTCAATCAACTTGATGGACCAGTTCTTAATATGAAAGAATGAATGTTATATAACCTGTCTATATCTCTTAAAGAAGGTAAATAGTAGGTTAACGCTTTTTCCCGAATAGCAGTAAAAGAGAACTTAGTATTAAGACACTCCGTTCTCCACTTTACGCTCGAAATAGAGACATAGGGGCCAGTCGTGGCGCAGAGGCACATAGTGTGACTGTGAAGCGACTGATTGTGGATTTGAATCCCACTCGAGGATACATATTTTAGACATATTTAATACTTCCATTTTCTTTGCTCTGGTGTCGAGGCAAAGTTGAAGGCGGCGTTAATTTCCGCCACTTAACACTCAATGCCTCCGAATTCGGCGGAAAGTGGGGAACGGAGTGTTTTAATACTAGATTCCCTCTGCCTACCCTGCTGAGTGCGGGAAACAGCGTAGTACTAAAAAAATAGAAACATAGCGTGTTAAATGGCGGAACTATAAGCTGTGATTTGTCTTAGATACCAAAGCGGAATTGAACCCACGGCCATCGCGTTTACACACAGACACTGACGGAGTAGGGCGTCATGAAGGTCTGAAATAAATAGAAGATCTAAAAAAAACTCTTTAAAACTTTATACTGACTTTATACTATTGATTGGTATGGTTTGTAATAAAGAACAATTATTGTAATATACAAGCAATCCTCTTCAGCTTCCTATCTATTGCAATTGGCATATTCTTCTATTTCTATACAGAGCATAAAAAATAAAATATTTGCTGTATTTTTCAACAATGTTATATTTTTTTTGTTTTCATTTATACAAATAAATAAAATTGGAGTGTTTCTAATATTAAAATAAACACGTTTTACTAAATGTATATAAAAAAATATCATTTTTTGCAATTTTTGTCTGTCTGACTCTCTGTTTGTCCCGGCTAATTTCTAGAACGGCTAGGCCATTTTTGAGAAAACGTTCAATGGCAGATAGCCGATGTGCTAAGGAGTAATTTAGGCTACTTTATTTTACAATATTGACTTTTGTATTAGAGACACTTTGTTTTTCACGTTTCGCGATTTCGAACAATTGTGGTGAGTGGCGGAACTCAACGCCGCGCTTTCTCTTTACTTATAATTCTGTACTAGCATCTCTATTTTCAATAATATAGCCCCATGCTTTTTCGCGCACAACAAGGTAGCCAGAGAAAGTCTAGTGTCAGAACACACCGATTTCCACTTTCAGTCCCAACATCGACATTGCGTGTTGAGTGGAAGAAGTTAACGCCGTTCTTTGTTGCCAAATCGTAAAAATTAAAATAATTCAAATACTCCGAGTCAGAATCGAACCAATTCGCAGTCAAACGTTATACCACTTCGCCACGACGGTCAACGAAGATATTTAATCTTCCAATAATTCAGTTAACGTTATAGCAATAATTAATATATGTACTACAATAATAGCAATAATTGAGAGACAATGTTTCCAAACTATTGCTATTGTAATAAAAACATTTTTAAATGCAAGCCATGAGCATCTGTTCCTAGTTTACATTATAAATAATCTCACAATACATAAAGTACAAACGCATTAACGCTTTACATAATCTGTTTATCTGCTTTAAGCTTGGGAACGTGATTAAGGAGCAACAAGAGGATATATGATATCTAGTATCATTGCAAAACTATTAAATGGGGAATCCATTTGAAGCAAAAACAACAATATTAATTTAAAGAAGTTATATTACGTTATATATAACTAAAATAAATACAGTGTATTTTTGTAGAAAATTCTTTTTTGTATATTTAATTGTTGTGTATGGCTTTGACCTATACTTTCAAAAACGAATATAGATTTCATCATCTAAAATGTATCTATACAATATTTTATATTATTTTATAAACTACATCTTGGGGCCAGTCATGGTATGGGTTCGATTCCCACTCGAGGAGTGGAAATATTTATAATTTCAAATCTATGGAATCAAAAAAAAAGAAGAAAAACTATAACTTCATTAGTATTAGAAAATATATAGTACATGTAGATTGTAGGTATCCTCACTCCATGCTAATACTAATATCATAAATGCAAAAGATTGTCTGTCTGTGACGCTTTCACCGCTAATCTACAGGCCCAATTTATATGAAATTCAGAATAAAAATAATTGAATACGTAGGATCAAATAAAGTATGAAAAATCTAAACCGCTTGACCGATTTTGATGAATTATCTCAGAAAGAGAGGGTTACCTATTTTCTTTTAAAACTAACCTGTCATGGGCTGAAATATGGGTTGAAAATTTATGTGAATAATATAAGCCACTTAAATTAAACGAGGACTCGAGCTGTTAAAATTACGGAACAGCTAGTTGTTTATTTCACGAGAGCGACGCCGCGAGCGGATCCCTAGTTAATATATAAAAAACCATTTCCCTTTATATTTATATTTACTTTACTACATTTTTGAAGGAACGTCAAATTATACTAAAATAAAGCAAAAATGCCTAATGCCCTTTTATTTGTAGTATGTAAAACCCTATGCCGCCAACTAGGTCAAGAGGTACGAAAATATAAGATTCGCCGCTTTTAAAACCTAACGATATAGCCTTCCTAAGCTTAAAGCTACTGTAATCTTTGGGATGAATTAATTTTGTATTCTCTAACGTACAAAATATGGTAATTTTTTTCTGGCTTACCGAGGTTTATAGTCTCCTGAGATTTAAATATAGCTTATGTGGTTAAAATAATGTTTTGGAATATCGATTTTCATTTCTTAACAAGAGTTGTGGTTATAAAATTACTTTTCATAGTTGTTTATTACTACTGCCTTTGCGGTATCGCCTCTTTATATTGTCACATTGATTTCGTGTAATAAATTTAACTACGTTACAATCAGGACGACTTGTAATCTACAGCCTACCTTGTACTTTAAGGATTTTGAAGTATTATTCACACAGGAAATTGAAAAAATATTTTTAAAAAGTGTATAATAATTTATATAACTATTTCCCATTGCGTTCAAATATATTTGAACGCAATGGGATTCGAACCCACCCTGCCTGGAAACCGTCGAAGCGCTGTCAACGCTAGGCCTAGCTTTCTTCTGCCTGCATATGCTAAATTACCCTTATTACAACTTATTATTCGGCAAAAAAAATAAAAACTGTGATTTTTACACAATCGATAAGTACAGAAATGTTTTCATTTTTCCACACTGGTACTTGACATTTGACGCAGCAACAAATTCTTGAATTTAGGCAGGTAGTGGAGAACGAAATACACACTCTGCCTCTCTCCTTTTTGTCTGACTACCCTTTTCCTAAATTGATCAAATTCGCTACGGATGCAGGCGGAGGGTTAGTGGAAACACGGACACGGTAATGAGGGACTCCGGACTAGCAGCTGGTAAGCTGCCGAATACCCACAACAAAGCACACGGTGTTCCTTCTCGACTGCCACTAGCCGAAGCCACGGGTATGTAAGTATTTCGAAAACACTAGCCCCCCTAACTACTCTCCTATGCTTCAAAAGTACACCTAAAAATCTGTTTTTAGCGTTATACCAAAAGTCATGTTTTGTACCAATCTGGTTAATAATAGGTTATTAACCAGATTGGTACAAAACATGACTGTCTCTGTATAGGTACAGAAATCTTTTAAGGAGATATTGGCAACAAAAAGCTAATGCATAAAAATTTCAACACTTTTAAATGTAAATGTATATTTTAATTGACTAAAACGTTTGCACACATCATATACTCGTAGGTGTTCACATTTTGTGCAAAAACTTAATGATACGAATAGTCAAAGCGTACATTCAAGTTTTTGCACAAAATTCCGAGGATGATCCTCACTTATAATAATTAATTTACCTACATACATAAATTATAATAGACTGCATTTAAGCACTATATTAAATGAAAATGATTTTAATTATTTCTTCTTAATTGAGGAAATAACAAAAAAAAGTTATAGTGCATCTTTAAAAGTAATTTAAGGATCATAATTAAATTAACAACTTAAATTGGCTACTTGATGTATAAAACTTGATTATAAACGTTGCTCAGCTCAAACAGCAGGCGCAATCTTATTTAAAAATTTCGCTTAAAAAATCTGCTCCTTGCTATTAACGTATTTTTCACTATCGCAGGACGAGGCAAAGAGAACAACAAAAGTGCACTTAATTTTTAATAACTTCAAGCGGATTTACGACGTGGCTTCTTCAGCGAAAATTGCTTTCTTTTATGACATTTTCAGACCTCTCCTTTTCATGACTACTTTAAAAATATAATATTCTTTCAATATGTTCCCCGTAAAAGGAATATACGACATAACCACGCTGTAAGCGGAGCTGAATGCCATGAAATGTATCACAAAGTATAAAAAATAATTGGATGTTTTATATTGATTTTGTTTTATGTTTCCTTTGGGATATTGACTCTCTACATATTACAAAATGGAGTGTGAATAAAAATTATGTATATATGACATTTTATTTAAGTAACTGCGTGCATACACAGATATAAAAAACACAAATATGCTGGCCTAGCTTCACTCTTACTATGATTCATATTGAAAAAATAGCATGGCAAATTTGGTATATTGACCGATAAAAGTACAGTACTTATTTTGGAGTCTAAATTTTATAGATTTAGATTTCATCTGGGCAAAAATCTGAATAAGTTTTGTACATATACATGTTAAATGATTTTATTTACCGAAAATTAACATTGAGATAATGGTACTAAGGCCGCCGTGGCGCAATGTGCTAGTGTCTGACTGTAAACGCAACAGTCGTGGGTTTGATTTCCACTCGGCAAATTATTATGTTTAAATCTTAATATCTTCGTTCTAATACCTAAAACAATGCTCGAAGCTGATTTCCACCTTTAAATAGGCAATATCTCGATTTTGGGAGGAAAGTGGAGAGCGTAGTGTCTTAACACAAGGCTCTCTTTGATTATCTCGTCGAAGGCCACTAAAACCTGTTTGTCTTAATATCTCATTGCCTTATTACTCGCAGGTCAATAAGGGTTATTATGAAAGTTATTTATAGTCCAATTATTTTATAATTAAACTTCATGTTATCTTTCTCCAGATAAATATTGTAAATATACCTAACAATAACTGTTTTTACAAATTATTGAACGAATACACAGCATTCATTACGAGTCGACGAGACCCTTAATACTTCCTTTTTCAACCCAACAATATAATACATGCTATACACAAACACAATACCAAATATTCGACCAAATTCGTTTCATTGATATTTCGTAACATGGGAGCAAATGAATTTTCAGAGAGCCGCCCTACATAGCTAATAAAGTAGAAATTCAATAAAGCGTACCAGTGTAAATCTCAATTGTAGTGTTAGCCTCATCAAGATATCGGATTCGGTAAGTTGCCCTAAATAAAGTGAGGGATCGTGTAGGAATTGGTTCATTTATTATATGCATTCCCTTGTGTTGAGGCTTAGGCTACCCGTTACATTTTGGAAGTAAAGGTCGAATTCAATTTTGTTACGGCTCTTTATTTGTGCAGTAGTTTTATAAGCCAATATCGTTTGATAAATATTAATCAATTATAATATTATGCTGTTGACGCTTTCAATATGACACTAATTTAGACTAAAGCAGTCTAAATTGGCGTTAACAAAACGTTAATTAATATGAAAAAAGTGATAAATTATGAATACTACTTATTCTAAATTAATTAGTGTTTAAATAAAGAAAAATATTATGTATTTTGTACTGGAGAGTTTTTGTCAATATAAAAAGCAAAATTAAAAATTTTGAAAAAACCCACGACGGTTTAATTGTAATTGAAAAAGGATGAAATAACTGTAAATCCCCCGCCTAAAAGAATATATGTAACGAGATGATGGGGACGACTCCGTCGGGGGCTGTCATTACTTTAAGTTTGCACAAATCTTCTCATAGGTTTTCTTGCTGTTAAAACAGTTTCCCAAAAAATTAAAATATTAATATGAATTTACAGTTTTGATAACTGGCATTTAAAAAAACTTTAAAACGAAATCTATACTGTTAGCTACTATATTTAAAATAGGGATTGCAACTGGCAGCCCCCGACGAAGTCGTCCCCATCATCTCGTTACATATATTCTTTTAGGCGGGGGATTTACAGTTATTTCATCCTTTTTCAATTACAATTAAACCGTCGTGGGTTTTTTCAAAATTTTTAATTTTGCTTTTTATTTTAAACTTTTTAAAGTGAATAGATACACGTTATATATTATTACATAATATCGAAATACTTTATATTAATCTTCATGCAAATCCAAAAGAAATTATAAACCCAATGCTTTCTGGTTATCAAATGCTTATTGCAGCGCCTGGCAGATTGTCACCGTAACATTTCCACGAAACTTAAGTCTAACCAAATCAGTGAAAGTCACAAAACCCAGTAGTATTTTTGATTATGAACAAACTAATTTATACTGGAGCGCCCCGTGGTATTCGTGATACGGCATATAAAAACACGCAGTAATTAAACCAGAACCTATCACAGAAAACTGCATTTAAATAGGTTTCACACAAAAAATAAAAGCAAATGCTTACTGCAGCGCCCCCTGGTGAGGTGTCACCATGACACATATACGAGAATACGCACTAATTAAGTCTGATCCTATCTTTGATAAATGCATCCAAATTGGACTTGTAGTTTTAGCTTTGCATAATTAAATGTTTAATGCACCCCCTGGCGTGTTCATAACGTAAAAAAAATACCTATAAACTTACACCAAGTAAAGGTAACTCTAATACTAAAAACTCTGCGCAATCGGACTAGTAGCTGTAGCTTTGCATTAAATATTACAAACAAATGTTTACTGCAGCGCCCCCTGGTGAGTTAACACGATAAAACATATCCAAGAACATGCAGTAATTAAACTTGAACTTATCATTGACACTGCATCCAAATCAAATTCGTCATTTTATCTTTGCACAAATAATATTTTACTGCAGCGCCCCCTGGTGACTTGTCACTGTAATATAAATTTTAAACATGCTATAAGCAAAGCGGAATCTAATACTGAAAACTCTTTTCAATCGTACTAGTCGTTTTGGTTTTACACAAAAAAATAGAAGTAGCTACTTACTGCAGCGCCCCCTAGAGAGTTAACACATACATGAAAATATGCACTAAGTAAACATACATGACACATATATGAAAATATGCACTAAGTAAACTTGAATCTATCATTGAAAACTGCATTCAAATCGGACTCGTAGTTTTAATTTCGCACAAACAAGTGTACTTACTGCAGCGCCCCCTGGTGAGTAGTCACCGTAACGCATATATGAAAAGATACACCAATTAAACCTGAACCTATCGTTGGAAGTTTCATCTAAATCGGACTAGTAGTTTTTGCTCTGTATAAACAAATGTTTACTGCAGCGCCCCCTAGTTAATTTTCACCGTAACCAAAAAACAAAAATCTTAAAATATGCACAAAGCAAAGCTAAATCTAGTTCTGAAAACTCTATCCAATCGGATTAAAATTTTGGTTTTTAGACATACAAATACAAGAAAAATTTTGGTTTTACACAAAAAAGTACAAACAAATGCTTACTGCAGCGCCCCCTGATGAGTGGTCACTGTAGCACATATATAAAAAGATGCACCAATTAAGCCTGAACCCATCCTTGAAAGTTACA
This sequence comes from Dryas iulia moderata, assembly GCA_019049465.1. Lineage (NCBI taxonomy): Eukaryota > Metazoa > Arthropoda > Insecta > Lepidoptera > Nymphalidae > Dryas > Dryas iulia. The sequence continues at coordinate 9,025,852 of CM032424.1, read as the reverse complement.
TGTAAATCGGACCAGTAGTTTTTGATTTGCATAAACAAATGTTTACTGCTGCGCCCCCTGGTGAGGTTTCCCCGTAACAACAAAAGAAAAATCTTAAAATATGCATCAAGCAAAGATGAATCTTTTTATGAAAACTCTTTTCAATCGGAGCAGTAGTTTCGGTTTTAGACAAATAAATACAAAAAAAGTACAAACAAATGCTTACTGCAGCGCCCCCTGGTGGTTTGACACGATAAAACATATCCAAGAACATCCACCAATTAAACCTGAATCTATCACTGAAAATCTATTGAAATCAGACTATTATTTTTTGAGATAATTGAAAACATTCGTTTTCACGTAAAATGCTTACTGCAGCGCCCCCTGGTGAGTTAAGGCAATAAGACATATCTAAGAACATACGCCAATTGAACCTTAACCTATCATAGAAAACCGTATCAAAGTCGGACTTATAGTTTTGGAAATAATTGACATAGTAATTTGCACAAACACACAAACAAACAAACAAACAAACAAACAAACAAACAAACAAACAAACAAACAAACAAACAACCTCTCACCCCAAACACATATACAGTCGCCGTTCCGTCGCGGGTAAAAAATGGTTTTCTTGTATTTTGCAAAAACGTTATGTAGGTACTCAAAAATAAAGTATATTTGTTATTATTTTTCATTAGATGTTTCCTTGGACTTAATAAACCTTTCGATACTATTCACTTTTATTATCCGTTATATACCTAAAATATCCAAACAAAACTCATTTGCCGGTCATTTTTCAAGTAAGAATTACAAATTTTCACTGCTGGCTCCAAGTAGTTTCTTAAACGAGTTGTCGAAATGTAAGCCAAATGAAACTTTGGAGAATTACTCTCTGTTTATACTATAAGTTTACAAAATAGGTCGTAAGCCACTATCTTTTCAAAGTTAACATACTAATATCATTTTTTTGCAAATTTTAAATATTATAGAACTTTAACAGTCTAACAACAAAACCAAACTAAATGTTTGGTGTAGGGTAACTTTATTAAATCGCTTTTAAAGTAGCCAACTCTAGTAACTAGCATTTCTTTCCTATTTCTTGGTTCTAGTATATTTCTTAATATATTTTTGTACCGGATTAAATGTTTTCGAGATTATTTTTTTATGAATACCACCTATTATAATTGTTTTTCCTATAATACCGGGTCGTCAGAGAGGACCTTGTCTCAAGATGGAGACAAACGTGACTGTCCCCCCGAAATCGAGACTTTGCGTGTTGAGTAGCGAAACTCAATGCCACGTTTTGTCTTAGGAAGAGGTGAATATTTAAATATACTCTTAGTGAGAATCGAACCTACAAACATCGCATTATAGTCAGACACTGACCCACTGCGCCACGACGACCTGCAATTTGCTAAAAAATAAATTTTCTATCAATATTATTTGATTTAAGAAGCCTTGATTTACAGTAGCTATAGAATACGAAAAGTCTTCTAATGAGTTATGTTAAAAGAAACGCAAGCGCAAACTTAACATGTCTAGTTTTCCAAAAATATATTTTTCCCAAAAAATCACAGAGCCTCAAATATCTGCGGAATCACTAAAAATTGCCAACATTCGTCGGGTTTAAATGGATAGCTATTGAGGTCTCCCATCCGTGAATCACCGTTGATCTGTCGATAGAGTTACACTTACACTGCCAATATGATAGTGCAGCTGATCTCTAGCCATATTCCAATATTGTTTGCTATTTCGTTTAGCTTAGAAAGGTGCAGATTTTGACAATTGAATTATTTTTAAAAGTAACTATTTTTTTTTTGTAAAGTAAAGAAGCAGACTCTTGTCATGGTTCAGAATTATATGTCATAATTACATTTGAACTTGACACAATATTATACAAATGTATAAAGATGTTACTTAATAGTTTTACAGAAAAGTTTCTTGTTTCGTATTTGAGTTAATTGTTTTTTTATGTTAAAGTTGACAATAAAAAATAACTAAAAGGACTACGCCTATACGTACATTTTGCACGCTTTTCTTCTATAGCAGGGTAGTCAGAAAGAACCTAGTGTCGAGAGCCTCCGTTCACCCGTTCACCCGAATTCACGACGTTGCGCGTTAAATGGCAGTACTCACCGCTACACTTTGTGTTTAGTACGAAAGCGAGTACGAAAACTTAGCGGTTAGAGTTAGACGTTTACTGTAACACGACGGCCTCTATATACATAAGTATCAAGTAAGCTTCAACATTAACAATATATTATAAAGTATACTATGAAATCGAAATAATATTCCTACCTTTAACACGACTCCAGAGACTACAATACCAGTAGTAAATCAGGAATTATCCAGGAAAAAATGAGAGCGTATCACATATGTCAAAAAAAAGCTGCGTAATTTCAGTATTTATTTCCGGAATAGAAGGGTAGTCAGTGACAGACAACACAGTGACAACTGTGTGTCAAGACTTTCCGTTCTAAACTTCTCGCAAGATAATTATCGGGATTATTATCAATTACAATCGTGACTTTGCGTGTTGATTGAAGAAACTGAACGGCGCTCTTTGGCTTTGATACAAGAGCGGAAACAATAAAATAATTTAAATTCCCCCGACTGGGGATCGAATACGCAACCAATCAGGCTTATATTTAGACGCCATCCCTTCGCACCACATGTACGAGTAGATACCCCTTAAGCAATAAAATTCTATATAACCCTTTATTGACATAACTTGATCCTAATAATTTGGATGTTGGAATATTTTTATCTTATTTATACCACCTATGTTATATGTACATCGTAAAGTCTCCCGTTGCCTTATATTATGTGTTTGTTCGCCCTTTATGTAAATTTGTATGTAAGTATTAAATATAATGATATGAAAATATAAAGTAGCATCTTTTTTAACTAAATTAAACTTATTGTGTACATATTAAATTATTTTTTAGCCTTGACTTGTAGCAGCTGAAGGCTGTGCTTTACTGGATCTCTTCTTTCTTAAGTAGGAATCTATAATTATTTTATGTAGGGCTATAGGTTCCAGTTAGGGCTATAGGCTCCAGTTAAGGCTATAGGGCTTACCGTTGTGACGATTTATGACGATTGTAATAGCCTCAAATTCGTATTCATTTTTAATGTTAAGACTAAGTTATTTTTCGCAAAATATCATTCTGAGCATTGTTTTATTATTTGTAAAATATATTTTTTATGAGAAACATTTTAAATATTTTAACTACACCTTTCTAATAACTAAAAAATTTAGAGGGTAATTTTCAAACTCTGATAAATCATTCATAATATTGAAAGCACTTTAAAATGTTGGTTACTTCTGTACTAATTAATAAAATGATTATTACAATTTAATGTAAATTATTACTAAAAACTTTGCAGACACGTTTATTATTACGAATATGATCGAATCACTAATTATATTAATTATTATATTGGATTTATCTTAAAGTCTAATGACAATTTAAATGTTTTTTGATATATTTCAATAAATTCAATTTATAAACACGTGAATGCTTACATAAATACTGAATGTTCATTAATGGATAAATAAATACCAAAATTAGTAAGAAAAAAAGGATATTTTTCGTAAGGTAGACTAGAATCAGATAATTAATTCCGTTTTTCCAAATTCCATGCATTTAGAGATAAGAATCTTAGATGGCGGAACCTAACGCCGCGCTTTGCCTTACCATTCGGGAGACAAACTTTTATAATTTAAAAAAATGTTGAAATTACCTGCATTAAAATATTTCCCAACTGCGTCAAAAAAAAATATTTCATACGTATAACATTACGTGAAAGTAATATGTAACGTATCAATAGATACAACAACACAACAGTGCTTAAAAGCTAATGGAACTTTTCCCATTTGTCAGGGCAACGTCCGGCCTCGTCACGTGTTCTTTCTATATATCTATACAAATGTCCATCGCAAAGGTCAAAGAGTAAACATAATATAGAAAAAAGTCACTAATTCTCCGTTTTCTGCGTCCATTTAGAATATATTGTTTGTTGAGTGAAGGACATAACATCTGATTATTTAACCAGACCAAAGAAAAAAGATTTTTTTTGTTGATGAAAGGGGGGCAAACAAGCAGAAGGACTATCTGATGGAAAGTGATTACCTTAGCTTACGGACATTCACGACAAGTTGTGGCTGCGTTGCCTGCGGGAGAAGGATAGAAAGGAGGAAGGATGAAGATGGTGGGAATAGGAAGAGAGCTGGTTTACATGCCATCGTTCGTCTTTGACATGATAGTGGTCGCGAGCCAGTCGGAGAACTTATCTCCTACCACCAAGCTGCTGGATTACCCGCCTTTTACGGGATGCTGCCCAGCGACGGAGCGGAATTGTATTCCCGTTCCCCCACGGGTAAAAAATATATTATAAATATATTTAATACTAACATACTTCTTACTTACTACGTTTTCTATCGTATAGCACAGAAGTCATGGCAAAAGTCAAAACATTCCGTTCTTCACTTCCACCGGTAGATAGATAGCTGATGTAATAAGGAGTAACTTATACTAGTTTTATTTTTAAATTACAAAATTTTGTTAACTCTATGCGGACGAAATTACAGGCACAGCCAGTATATTTATAAAATAGGTACTTACACATTAACTTAATGAGAGAAGAAAACAGCGCTTGAAATTTATTAACAACGATATTTAAACTTGACCGATATTTTTTCACCTTGTACTAGCGTAATATCGTGTACTAAGGAAAAATTCTGTAGATTTTTTCTACAGATTAGGTTATTAGAAAGAATCTTGTTAAATGGTTTGAATCGCTAAGCATTGAAAGAGATGTTTATCATATTAGAGTGGCTTGACTTATTTCTTTTGACAATGTCCTACAAAAAAAAATAGTAAATTCAATGAATTTAGTCATATTAATTGTCAAAGCTTCGTTTTTTCTATTTATGTAAATAAATTTAATAAAAAGAATATATAAGTTTTATTAATATTCGTATTTCAGATTGTAATATTTTGTTATCGACTTTGGATCTCTAACCACCCATAGAATATTAATTCTAATCCTATCCATTATTTTGTCTTTTATTAGGCGACTTCAAATAGAAAAAGTTTGTCAATTTGACTACAATTTTTTCATATATGTTATTAAAGAACATTTTACTGAGTGCATCGATTTTGATGGTTCTTTTTTTAAAAGGAGGCAGGGAGAGACCTCGGTTAACCTTCGAGAACAGTATTGACAATACTGGAGGGCACATAAACAGCATGAAATCCCCTCGGAGGGCGTGTATGAAGAGGTCGATGACAGTGGACGAAGTGAAAGACGTATGCATGGTCCGTAGCATTTGGCTCTCCGTCCGGACTACCCCAAGGTAAGGGATACAGCGTGAAGCTAAAAAAAAGTGTAAAAAAATTATCATAAAATGTATATTATCACTTCACTATCTACAAAAAAGTCCTGAATAGTAACCATTTACCTATCTCCGATTAACTTGTCACAGTCAGTGGCGTATCTAGATGTACAAGGGTGCATAGAGAAAGAATCAGAATCAGCCCTCTTCCAGGCCAATCCTCTTTCCACGTTGCTTGAACTTATTTTGGCCTTCAAAATTGTTAACTTTCGTTTTTGTGCAACTACCACACAAATATTTTTACTCTCATTTTTTGCATGTGCCTCTCAAATACTTTGGCCTCTCGTGTTTTTGCATCTACCACTCAAATATTGCAACTACCACTCAAATATTTTCTCTTGTTTTTTAGAGGGCTTGGTTGGTTAGAGGACCTTCTAAGCTCCATGGCTCCGGTGCACCTATGCACTGCACCGCTTAGCCTTACGATAACTACGCCACTGCTCACAATAGATAACTTTATTGACCAAATTTTAGATAAAAAGAACGTCTTATAAAGTTGCTTATTTAAACTATATGGTATACCATATTAGTCTAGTATAGTATTAATCTATATGTATAAAAATGTGTTTATTAGAAATATATTAGATGTCAATCATTATAATTATCCAATATAAGTTTATAAAACAATGTCAAAATCATTCATATGGTAAACATTTTCTGATATTCCTATGGCAAACGAGAAATAAAACATAATTAAAAAGTGTTATGTTTACTCTAAATCATGGTTAATAATGTTCGTTTATTAGGTTTAGTATAATAAATATTAAAGACTAAAAATGCTTCTTTATAAGGTAAATACCTTATATTAATAAAAATAATAACTATAAAACTTCAATGCTTTTTTTCATATATTTAAAAAAAAATGCAATCAAATACACGCAAAAAAATAAAATCAAAGAATGAAATTGGCAAAAATACCAAATAGCTATGGCTGTGTAATTCACATGAGCCAAGCCGCGAACGGGTCGCTAGTAACAAATAGATTTGAAGCAGTGTGAAAGCGCGTTCATTTTGCCATTTCTCCGCTCTGATATATAACAGACAGCATGGCGTTCAGTTTCGACACTTAACACATAATGTCCCTATGTAGGGCGGAAATCGAGAGCGAAGTAACATACAGGGTGGTCCTCTTCATTTAGTAGGTCCACCCTTACGCCGAAGAAAAAATTATTATTGAACTTAAAATTGACTAACAATCATGAAATAAAATGTTTTTTTACATAAAACAGAAACCGACTTCACATAACATTACCTGTTAGCCTTTTTCCTTGGAAAAACTGAAATTTTATGAAATCGATTACGTTTCTAAATTTTAAACACGTCTCTTAAATGTGCTTAGATTTTAATTTAACACAATTTAAAAGACTTCGTATTTTATTTTCACATTCATAACAAATATTATATAGTTATGAAAGTTAAATTTGTTTTGCAATAATATTGTAATAATGTATATTTTAAGTAGACACACCAGGAAATAATTTCTGCCATCATTCATCAATATAAACATTCGCCACGGCGGACTACAGTGAATATCATTTATCATTGCAACTTAAAATTACATAATTAGCATTTGAGTGATTGATATTACAGGGATTGCTATAGAGTTGAGTCAAATGAATCCTTTAGTAAAAATATGTTTTAATATCTTTTGAACTGTTTTTTTTTCTTTTTTTTAGCTTCACGCTATATCCCGCACACAGCAGGATAGGCAGAGGGAACCTAGTGTTAAAACACTCCGTTCCTCACTTTCCGCCGAATTCGGAGGCTTTGCCTGTTAAGTGGTGAAACTTAACGCCGCGCTTTACGTCTGATACCAGAGCTATGAAAATGAAAATATTAACTATTTCTACTCCTCGTGTGGGATCGAATCCACAACCAGTCGTTTACAGTCACCAATTCGTGTTAATGCGACTGGCCCCTATTTTGACTATTTTAACTTGAAAAATATAACAGAAGGAGTTAAGCGAATTAATTAAAGAAAATGATGACTACAATAATAAAAAAACACATCAAACGTGCAAACATACGATAAAAGTTACTGCTAATATGTTTTGAAATATCAACATTAAAAGACCTCGGAGGTAATATTATTTCTTTTGTATCCAGCGAACCGTGCCTAGATTGTTATAGCTAGCAAGCGTGCCCTTGTTTAGACCTCAATGAATATACAGTTCTAGCTCTTATTACTTTTATAAAATTTCTATCATATTTTAACAAAAATAATATTAAAGTAAAAGAAATACGGCTGCATTTAATAAGACAAAGTCAACCGAGAAATAGATCGGCAACTTTTATTATCTACGAGCACCAGGCTACAGCATCTGAAGGGAAAAGTCATTATTTGCAGAAGGGTCAACACTACCTTCTGAAAATCTTCTTTTAATCATAAATTAAAGCAGTATTTTATTTGTAAGTCATGTCTGTTATGTAAGTCATGTCTGTTTCAATGGCTATATTAAAATATTAATGTCGGCAGAATGATGTGTGACGCAATTTATCTAAGCATCATAAATTCAAAAATTAATATTCGCGCTCACCAATAAAAAAAAATCATTACCAGGGTCAGTCTAACAATCTGGTTCAGTCTAACGACCAGGGTCAGTCTAACAACCGATGTTAGGTGAGCGTAATGTGATGCATGAAATGCGAATTCTATTCTTTAAAATGTTCTTTTTGATATACAAAAATATAACTTAAACTACATCGTTTCATCATAATAGATTGAGAGGACCAAGGTTTTCTGTGACTACCCTTACAATGTGGGAAAAATCTAAAAGTAAAAAAAAAATAATAATATTTTTTTAGCTTCACTCTGTATCCTGCACACAGCAGGGTAGCCAGAGGAAACCTCGTGTTAAGACACTCCGTTCCCCACTTTAAGCCGAATTCTGGAGGCATTGCATGTTAAGTGGCGGAACTTAACGCCGCGCTTTGCCTCGACACCAGGCGAAGAAAATGGAAATATTAAATATTGCCACTCCTCTAGTGGGAATCGCACCCATAACCAGTCATTTACAGTCACATGTTCGTGCCACTGCGCCACGACTGGCCCCGAAAATTAAATATACTCATCTAATATATGTTGGATCACATATAACAGAAGAAACAGAAAGAAAGAGCTATGTATGACAAAGGAAGTGAAAAACCTAGGTTACCATTCGAAAAGAATGTCCATGATATTGGACGAAGGTCAAGCACAAAGTGGTTGACGTGTGTAGATGAAAGATGCTCCGTGACCGTGACGTAATATTTTACATAGCCCATATATTAAGTATTTCTTAAATTAGAAACAGAAAAGGCCATTTTGTACGTAAACGACTAAAAGAGTAATTTTGATAGTTGTTCGTATTATGTAACTTGGAAATTGCGTATTCTAAGTGTGAACACCAATTCTGTTATAAAGGAGTTATGACTATATTGATATTTAGACTATATTGATTTATTATATTTATCAGTTCATTTGTTTTTTATACTATGAGTATTATCAATTTTAAATATGTAGATATCGATAGGTAATGTTTGTGTAGTTGATTTCTTTTCGAAGGAAAATAATACAATTTGTAATTGTAAATCATAAAAAAAAACTCTTTTTTTTTTTAGCTCCACGCTGTATTACGCACACAGCAGGGTAGACAGAGGGAACCTAGTGTTAAGATACTCCGCTCCCCACTTTCCGCTGAACTCGGCCGAACCCGAACGCTTACGTGTTAAGTGGCGGAACTTAACGCCGCGCTTTACCTCGACACCAGAGCGAAGAAAATGGAAATATAATTTCCACTCCTCGGGTGGGAATCGAACCCACAACCAGTCGCTTACAGTCACACGCTTGTGCCACTGGGCCACGACTGGTAAAAAAACTTGAATTACAAATAATACTTATATATCATATATTTTGGTCTTATATATAAATAACAATACAATTTAAATATTACATAAATAACTTCTCATAGACTGTATGACATGACACTCATTTGCCTTTTTTGAAAATACGGAAATGAAATCCGTCTTTAGTAATAGTGTCGCAGTCTTGACATTTACAGTAAAGCCATTTTAGTCACGAAATATTTAAAATCAACTTAAAATATATGTAAACTATATATTTTTGTAAGAATAAACAGCATCAGGGAAAAAAATAATAAACAATTAAATCATTTACATTTATTCTTCATTATTTTTAATTAATTTTAGTTTATAATATATATTTCTTTTATAATATATATTTCTTTTATATTATATTATCTTTTATATTAAGTTAATATTTAAAAGAAATATATTATATTATTATATAATATATTTCTTTTAAATATTAACTTAATAATTGGGCATTTTTTGGTGTTCTATTATAATTTTTTGGTGCATTAATTAAACACTGCAGTTTGTTATTGTATTGTTCCGTAACATTTTTACGTTTCTTTATCCGCAATTTTATTTATTTTACTTAAAAACTTAAACCAACACTAAGTAATGTTTAAGATATTTTTTTTAGGTATAAAATTATACGTTATTTTATGTCTATACATAGAGTTTATAATGAACAGTATTTGTTCATTCAGTCATTTTTATGGCAAATTTCAATATATGGATACACGAGGATATTTGTTAGTAAAATAAAATTTTAAAAAGATATTAGTTTAACAAGATTTTTAACTTTGACGCGTATGAGACATTTTTTGAATTTAACTATAATATTTTTTTCTTTTTAGTTACATTTTATTAAAAGAATTCTTGTACTTTTTTAAAAATCCGACATTATCAAGTATAACGATTAAAATATCGACAAGTAAAATAAATAAACTATCAGGGCTAAATATGTACCAGATACTGCGCGCGAAGGTTAACATATATCCTACGGTCATGATGTTCATATTCGCTACGCTTTGATAAAATTTGATTAAATGATTCTTTTGTCTTTACGTGGCATAAAACATGTATATATGCTTAGATTTTCAAAACTACTCAATTGATTTTGATGTGATTTCTTTTAAAAGATAGAATGATTCAAAATAAAGCTCTATATGTATAATACATGCATAATATAGTAGAGGAACACTGATAATTTAGAGGTTGCCAATTGAGGTCAGCGCGGCGGCGAATGTAACCAGTGGTAGTGCACGCAGGCAAGCCGTGCCCGTAATATAGCCAAGAAATAGTGATTTTAAAATCAAATGTGACGGCTATTCTAATTGTATATAGGATTATTCTAAATAAATATGTGAATATAACTTCAACCTTTCATCTTTACGCCGAGATCTACAGATCATAAGATGAATGTACATTGATTTGCCCAGGCATTAATAACATTAAGATTGACCACAATCAATTAGTAACTGGAGTAAAAGCGTTTGGACTAATCGGTTAGCACAAGTAAGTCTAAAGTGTGTATGTTTGGTCACTCGAAACATTATACAAAATACAGGTACCATCCCTCCATCTTTTTGATTAAGGCTTTGCCTAGGACTCAGTGATAATGTTAAGAACAGGACTTGGGAAAATCGAATGGACAGTTACAATTTTCATGGTCTCCCTCAAATTGCGAAACTCCGTCGTACGATCTTTGGCGCCGTTAGTAGGAAATTGAGGAGATGGGAAGAACCTCTGCCATGAAAAAACTAAAATATCCCGGATCAAAACTCTTCTCCGCCCTATAACTGATTAGAAGGCTCGGGCTGACCTTGACTACCTCAACACACTACTTAATAAACTTGAACGGCTGCAAAACCGGATAATTAGGTTTATCTTTGGGCTGAGAAAATATGATCATATCCTGCACAGTACCGTAGGCAGCGCTAAACTGGATAAATGTAAGAGGACGAAGAACTTACCCTCCCTTACCCTTCTTTACACAAATCCTTACCTCCTGTCACTCCTGTGTACCTTAAGAAAGATGTAGTTCTGGGGGTCGAAGCATCCAGTCATCCAGCTCCTCCGTTCCCGGAAGAAACAAAATACTTGTCATAGTCTCGGGCGGTAATCGTGAGTGCTGCATCTTTTGCCAGTTCGTCGGCACGTTCATTCCCTGTAGTACCAACATGTGCACGTAGCCAAAAAAGTCTGATTTGTCTTCCTTGCGTTTTGATCTTTCGTAAATTTTTCTTAATTTCCATAACTAAGGGGTGTCCTGAACTTGGGTTCTTAAGAAGTTCTAATGACGATCTAGAGTCACTTAAGATGTTGACTATTTGCTCGTCACTATCTGCCACAATTTGAGTAGCTCTGAAAAGGGCGTAAAGCTCCGATTGAAAGACCGTGCAGTTAGGATGCAGGCTAAACTTTTCGTTGATGGTTTCTTTCCCTCCTTCCCACATAGATAGGGCAGCACCCACTTTTCCCTCGATTCTGCTACCATCAGTAAAGATCTGAGGGCCCTCGATGTTGTGTAAGGTGATGGTCTCAGGGTTCAAGTCCTCCAGCAACTCAAAATCAGTAGTTATCTGCATTGATGGATGTGGTTGGTTAAGGTAATTACTATTTCTTTCAAGTTCATTTCCTGGTGGGAGGTAACTTTTACAATACCCTTTTTTCGCTCTGTATAGACTGGCGTGCTCTTTAATTCTAATGTCCAACGGTAGTAGACCTGAGATTGCCAACGCAGATGTAAGAGACACTGTTCTGTATGCTCTGCAGATCTTTTGAGCAAAACCTCGCTGGAGCGTATTTAACTGGTCTCGTATCAACTGCTTATCAGTTGAATGGGACCACACACTTGCTGCATAAGTCATTATGGGTTCCACAACTGCCACGTAGATGGTCCTCGTGACTTCTGGATTGAGACCCCACGTCACCCTTGCTGCGCGCGCAAGCTGTTTATATATATTTGCTGCTTTTTTACATTGTGCAGCCACGTGCGATTTGAAGGTGAGTTTGCGATCGATCAATAAGCCCAGGAGTTTGACTTCCTCGACCAGGTTGATAGTGGTCCCCGACATAAGCAAGCAGGGAAGGTCATACTTAGTTTTATTTGTTAGCAGCATTGCTTGAGTCTTATGCGCTCCGAAGTTTAACTTGTTCCGATTTCCCCACTCAACAATTGTCTCCAGCGTGGTATTAATTTTCTGCTCCAGTGTATGTATAGAGTGGTCCGCAAATACTAGCGCCACGTCGTCCGCAAAAGCCTGACAATATACTCCGTCGCTATCCAGCCTCTTTAACAGCGAATCCAGAATAACATTCCAAAAGGTGGGTCCACCGATAGAACCTTGGACGCATCCTTTTGTTGTTTCCTTCTCACATGTTTCTCCGGCATAATTAACTACGACCTTTCTATTTGTCAGGTACGAGCAGACCGTTGCGTACAAGTTACGGGGGCACCTCTTTTCTATTAAAGCTATTTTTAGTGCTGGCCACCATGCGTTATCAAACGCACCCTCTATGTCTAATGAGACCAACACCACGATGTTTTTCTCTCCGATTTTTTGGTGAATATGTCCAACTAAGTCATACAGAGCATCCTCTGTGCTGCGCTGGGGAGTGAATCCGTATTGATGGTCACTCAATGTCGGGAGGATGTGCCATTGTATACGGATAATAAGGAGTTTCTCAACAATTTTTCCAAGAATGGGGAGAAGGCCTATAGGTCTAAGGGACTTATGATGGCTGTAGTCCTCTTTTCCTGGCTTACGCAGAATCACAACGTGAGCTATTTTCCATTGCATTGGAAAATACGTTAGCGCTAGGCATTTGTTCGCTAACGCTAAAAATACGTCTGTATTGCTCCTAATTGCCGATATGCATATGTCTGCCGTTAATCCGTCAGGGCCAGGGGCCTTCTTCGGGTTCTGGCTATATAATACTGTATCAAGCTCCGCTGTTGTGAATGGCGGGTCATCCTCAGCGAGATCTTTGTTTAAGTTGTCATTCGTGCGTTCTCGGATTTGTGTATGATCTAGCTGGTCGAGCAACACATTATCATCCGGATAAAATTTTTCAGCAAGAAATTCTGCAGACTTCTGTGGGGTTAAAGTTACACCCTCTGTATCTTTAAGTAAAAGATCTTCCTCTCTCTTGGAAGTGTGCCTTATTACTCTATAGATCTTATCCGACATACTTTCTTTATCCTGAGTCGTGCAGAAATCCTTCCAGCCTTGCGTACTCCTCTTTTCTACCTCGTCCGCATATAACGTTTTGGCTTGTAGGTATTCGTCTATAACGAATTGTCTTCTCGAAGGAGCGGCATTCCTAATACGCCTTTTTTTTCTTAGAGAGTCGTTCTTAAGCTCTTCTAGTTCAGATGACCACCATGAAGGTACTGGGTTCCCATCCCTGTGTTTGAGCTTGGGTATAGTTTCCTCACATGCATTGTACATAGCATCCGTATATGAGGATATGATCGAATCTAACTGGGCTGGTGTTTCCATTCTCCTTATGGAGTTGAGATTTATACCTCTTTCCACCAACTGGCTCTTGAAAAGTGCTGAAAATTCCGACCACTTTGCCTTTTTAGTGTTATATCTACGTGTAGTGTTCGCTTTCAGGGATTCCAGGCATCTACCTAGACGCAGACTGAAGGTTATAGCATTATGATCAGATGATATGAGACATCTCTTCACTTCCCAATCGTGGATTTTGCCTAGCAACGACTGGCTGCACGCTGTAACTTCTATGACGCTTGTTCACATCCTGCTGTTTCGGAACGTTTCGAACGTTGGTGTATCACCTGTGTTAAGGAGATGAAAGTCCATTTCATTTAGGAAAGCACTGTACTCTCTCCCTCTTTCATCCTCCTTACTACTTCCCCACCACAGGCTCCAGGCGTTTACGTCGCCAGCTACTATTATATTTTTTGTGTTAAGCTTCTCGCACGAGTGCCTAATTCTATTTAAATATGGATGGATATCTTTGTCCCCCTCCAGGTATATGGATACTACTCCAAAAGTTAGCTTCCCAGCAACTACCGTAATCGCAACTTCCGTCTCAGTAACCAGCTGCGGGTCATGCATGATCCTCAACTGGTTCCCCAAGACGATGATCGCGGCCTTTACCGGTAACTGTCTATTTGTAGTACATTGTATCACACGGGTTCCAGGATGCTCTTTCAAGATACCACTCTTCCCTACATAAGGTTCTTGTACTAGAGCCAATTCAATACCTGTGGCCTTTGCTGCTTGTAGCAGTTCCAGTGTTGCTATCTTAGATCTATGCAGATTTACTTGAATGAATCGCAGATTTCGATTTTGGCCATTCAGGATTTGGGAGACTGTGTGTTCATTTTCCTCGGGGCCCTTAGCAGTATGCTATCTTTGATCTTGCGATAGCGTCCCACTTAACACGCTCATTGCACTCCATGCTGAATGCATTGTGTTCCAGATTTATATCCTTGTTTTTGACCTCAGCACAGTTGATACATGTAGGTGGCTTACCTTCTATCCTTTTGTTACATTTATCCCAAGAGTGGACGCCACCACAATAACTACAGAGATCGTTTTTCTCTTGGCAGACCTTTCTGGTGTGTCCGAAGCCCAGACACTTAGTACACTGTACCAGTGGAGAGTGATCAGCCACAGGCCTTCTTTGTAGGCCTATATATATTTTTCCTGCCTCTATAAATCTTTGATATAAATTTGGTGATAACTCTATTATAGGATGACACTCATGGGGATTTCTGGCCCTTTTTCTATATTTTACCTTCAGTGTGCTCTCTTTTGTATCTATACCGTTCAAAAGATGTCTATTTTGAACAAGGATGTTCTCTACAATCTCCGCATCCTTTAGATACGAAAGCACATCCCTGATTATAATCTGTGGGTTCCCGGCCTTTGCAACCTCCGCTCTCAGATTTTTGTCCATCCTGACTCTTTTATGCACTAGATCTAGATCTTCTCTAGTGCCGCAGCGGATTATAACTTTTTGGTTACGACCCTTTCTCACCTGATCCACTCTGGCCCCAGTTGATTTAGTGTCTAGAGCGTCCCTGATCCTCTCGATCACCTTATCACCGGTGTTTTTCGGATCGGTGGATGATATAATCAAGGTATGATTCGGTTTCAGTGGTGGAGGCTTCATTGCTGCTTTGGCGTATGATACCGATGATGATTTCGTATTCATCGCTTGAGATATTTCTTTATCGAGTGTTACACCTGCAGGCAGTAGAGAAGGTTTCTCTTGTCTCAGCGTCTTCAGTTCAGACGTGACTGCTTCGAGTCCCTCCGTTATTGGCTGCAGGTGTTCCTTTATAGCGAGAGGAGGCAGGGGAGGGAAAGGTTCTCTTTTTTGTGCGGTCTTCTGTGTTTTTTGTGTTTTTATCTCGGTTAGGATTGTACCGAGTTGACTTTTTATTTGCTTATGATCTTCACTATGCCTGTCATATTCGGGAGCCGGCTGTGCCTTAAGATGTACAAGAGTCTCGTTTGTGCTATTCCAGATAGCCGTAGTCTTTTCCTGAGTCTTTGTGTACAATCTTCTCATTTCGTCGAGCTGGTTGGACATTTTCTCCACGCTAATTTTAATGTCAACGTGGTCTTTACGAATTTGTTCTAACTCGACGTCATTTGTAGGCTTTAGGTTTTTGTTCTCCGTTTTTTTGAGTTGTATCTCTAAAGCCTTCAAACATTTTTGAATGTCGGCTATTTGTCCATAGGGCTCAGCCAGTCTCTTACAGCATTGGTTGCCTTATGTGACTGAGTAATTTCCTCTCGCGCCATTTTTAATTCATCCACCAATTCCTTGTACATTGTCTGTATCGTCTGTTGGTGCGCTCGCTCTACCCTAATTAGCTCAGCAGAATTTTTTGCTCTTTCCTTTTCCAGATTATTCTTGTGCCTTGACCTGGAATCAGAAAGTGCAAGAACCGTCTCGTACAGAGATTGGAGACACTCCAGTACAACGGTCTTGTACTCCCTCTTCATATTGCTGGCTGTTTCCAGTGCATGTTTGCCTTTTAGGAACATTTCGTTTGCCTCTCTTGTAGCCATATCCATTTCAACGCCTATCCTTTTCCCGGTGTTTATCAGGAGACTACGACGACGTCCTTTATCCAGTTCGTCGTAGCAGGACGCATTTAGTGAAATTTCCTCTTCATCCTGGATGGGACGAGGTGGAGAAACGCAGCACTGTTCCCAATCAACGGATGGCATTGGTTCTGAAGCGGTAATGAGGTCTAATTTTTCGGTTGAATTTTCCCGATTCACAGCGGTTGGCAACGATGTAAGGGACTGTGGAGTTTTGGGTTTTGTAAATTTGTCTCTTAGCGACTTGATCCGAAGCGATCCTGACCCTACAAGGGGTTTAAGAGGTTTAATGTTAGAGGAAGTGCGGGGAGATTTGGAACGCGTGACATTTTTACCTTGCGAAGACATTTTGTATTAAATAACTACTTATACTTATAAACAACTAAACTATATTAAATATGCTAAAGTACAATTTACAATATTGGCAACCTATATGCTTTGTTTATTTACAAATACCTGGACTCTCCTTGGTTCCGCTGATGATCTGCGTATCTCGAAGTCTCAAGCACTGATGCGTTGGTGATGTGTTTGCTTCAGCAGACCGTTGCGCCGATTCCAATGATGTCAATATATAAAGGGAGGATTTGAATTTAGATCTCCTGGCTTGAATTATAATCCCAAAAAATATTCTCGAACGAGTTATGACGTCGGGCTTCGACCTTGAAGTCTCGTATTGTTCTTATTGCTTCGCGCAGCGTAATTGAACTATCTGGGTCATTGGGTTGCGTACAAGTTGCATTTTATCGCGTGAGCGTCATGCAATTTTATATTATTTATGTAAATATCCGATTTGTTTTTGTTAACGGATTTATTGATCCTGGTGTCGACTGGGTGTCCGCAACAGGATAAGCAACTCCTTTCTTGCTTGGTACTCGTACCCTTACCCGTGTTACAATAATGGAGGGTTGATGGTAGTCCTCGATCTTTTTTTTTTTCCGTCTTTTCTTTTTCCGGGATTTCGGGATGACGTTGGCTTGTGCGCACAGGTCCTTGGTGTAAAATAGTTAAGAAACAGTTTCAAACACTACACACACGCGTGGCTCAAAGATTGTTAATTTTAGCGATTAATTTTTGCGGAGCCGATGTGTACTTGTCGGTGGTTAGAATGTGAATCGTCTAAAATGAAATTATGAAGTTTGTATGAAAATGTGTCAGTTCGTATGAAAGTTTTTAAAGTTGAAACATGAAATTTGAATCTTGAGCCATTAACTGAAAATTAGTAAAAATCTATTTCAGCGATCGCGACAATTCTACTTGTAAGTTTGTATGGGTTAATCTGTCATGTCAAAAGTTAAAAAAAACTTCTACCACTAGATGGACGAATAATTTATTTTGTAGTTGGAAACATGCATCTAACTTTATTTTTAACGTTTGAAAAAATTTTCATTTTACACTTTTTACTATGTTACCCATAAAAATAAATAACATTTAAGATTTTTTTTTATTATCAGTAAAGATCCCGTGCTTATAGTACACAGTTATTGTTTTGGATGTACATGCGTGTTTCTCGAATCAGTGTGCTCGTTCTAGTGCACGAAATTCCACCCAAACCCCGAATGTGACATACAAAAGAAGTCTTAAATCAACGTACGTATTAACATTTTAAATAAAGTATAATACTATTTAAAAAAAAGAAAAAAATATAGAGTGCATTCTATGCGAACAAAGCAGAGGAGCTGGTAGTATTGTATAAACATTTAAGGAATAACCTTTTTTTACGGCCTCACATGCAAATATGCATGTTTCAGTTTAATTTAAGAATATATTTAACATGCATGCATGTTTCAGTTTAATTTAAGAATATAATTTATGCATGTTTCAGTTTAATTTAAGAATATATTTTCAGTTTAATTTAAGAATATTATAACCTTTTTTTACGGCCTCACATGCAAATATGCATGTTTCAGTTTAATTTAAGAATATATTAGCATGTTTTTGCGTACTAAAATAAATTTTAAATTGTTTGTTTTTGTAATGCCTAATTACTACCTGTATTACACAGTACAGATTAGTAGTAGTTAGGCAATTTTTTTATTTTACTATACCATGTGTGATATGTTTTTATTATTATATTCGCTAACGTTATAGGTTTTAAATTCCTTTTGGGTTAGATTTTTTAATGTCGTATAAGTATATGTTTTTTGAAAAATACAACTTGATATTTAATAGGCCTAGGTAACTATGCTACTCATACTCTAAAAACATGAAAGTCTGTTCTCCACTTTCCCCCTGAATGTACTTTGCGTATTGAATTTTGAAACTTAATGCTGACCTTGACTTTATACTAAAGAAAATACATTAAATATAATCATTCCCCCGAGTGAGAAATGATTATTTAACAGTCAGACGCAATCAACTACACCATGATGGCCTCAAATGAAATTCTATAATAATGGATGTTAAAATAGACAATATATCTAGTAATTATCTTAATCAATTGATTATTATCAGCTAATTAGCCACTAATATCAGTAAATTATTCCTAAAAACGTTATTAAATAAGTTAATTAACTTCCCATGTCATTTACACTTTTTTATAGTCTCTTGTTATTATAAATTATATTCTAATTAAATATTTTAAATCTATATTTAGCGCTTTTTACTGCAATAAATGGAGTTAAGTTTACATTTATATTTTTATACAGAAAAACAATGTTTTCAATTTAAACTAAATTGCATACTTTTTACTATAAAAAACTTCAGATAAAAATCCTCTATGAACGTTGCATTCTTAATGCAATGTTACTGAAAAATTTGTTTCAATCTTTAATACTGCCATCAGCTAAGTTGTGACCAGTTAAAATTATAACTGGGTATTTCGAACACGACTTCTCTTATTGCTTTTAAACATAACATCATCCTTGTGAATATGGATAGGTAAAAACTTAATTTAGAAAAATCATAGTCAATTTTGTTTTTTCTCGGAGTTATCACACATCACAGACAGACATTCAACTCATTATAGCCCTCGTTTACATCGGATATTACCAAGTGTTTTCCATAGGGTTTACCAAATTGCTATCGTGATTAAATAATTACAAATAAACGAAACTACAATTACTGTGTAATTAATTTTTGTGTACTAATTAATATTTTACTATTGATGCAATCAAACTGTTGTATTGATTACGTCTACGTCAGTGTTAACCTGTTACAGGAATGATCATTAAAAGCTAATTACATTTTAATTACTAAGAACCTGCTGCAGGATTCCCCTTATAGGCGAGGCAAAGACACCTTTTTTAATCAAATTAAGAAAATATTTCCCTCCTCATCATCAACAGCCGGAAGACGTCCACTGTTGGACATAGGCCTCCCCAATAGATCGCCATTTAGAGCGATTGCTCGCCTCTCTCATCCAGTGGCTTCCTGCGGCTTTGCCTATGTCATTAGTCCATCTTGTGAGGCGTGGGGCGTCCAACGCTTCGTCTTCCGGTTCGTGGTCGCCACTCGAGAACCTTTGCTCCCCATCGGTTGTCGATTCTACGAGTGATGTGGCCTGCCCATTGCCACTTCAGCTTGCTAATTTTGAGAGCTATGTCGGTAACTTTAGTTCTCCTGCGGATCTCCTCGTTCCGAATTTTGTCACGCAAGGAAACCCCGAGCATAGCCCTCTCCATAGCCCGTTGAGCAACTTTGAGCTTCTTGATGAGGCCAACAGTGAGAGACCACGTCTCAGAGTCATATGACATTTCCCTAAAAAGATGATTTTGATTAAATAAAATTTTAGGATTTAAAAAACATGTATATTTAATAGAATATCTTATTTTGTTTGAATAAAGTATCCTTGTATAGTTTGATTGACGTGATTACACTATATATTTATCAGAATAGATAAAATCCTTAAATCATTGTTATATAAATATTTTAAAATTTCTGAGAATCAGTCTAATAATATTAAATTATTAAAGAATTACAAAGTATAAATTATATACTAATTACAAAATATATTTTTTATTCCTTTATCCATACTTATATTATAAATGCGAAAGTCTGTCTGTTTGTCTGTCACGCTTTCACGGTTAATCTACCGATCCGATTTAGATGAAATATAGAATGAAAGTAGTAAAAGTTACTGGGTCTAACATAGGCTACTTATTTTTTCAAAAATCAATCAGTAAAGGGTTATTATAGGGGATGAAAGTTTATGTAAAAAATCTAAACCCCTTGACCAATTGTAATGAATTTTGGCATAAGTATAGTTGTTAGTGCAAGCTTAAACATAGGCTACTTTATTTATCAAAAATCTACCCCCGAAGGTTGGAATAAAACGAAACAGTTATGTAGTTCACGCGGGCCGCTAGTGTACTCGTATATATAAAAAATTGTACCTACTCACGATGTGGATTTTTTTTATAATTACCAAGTATTTTATAATTATGGTTTCATACCTAGTCATAACAAAGTAGGTATGGCATTGCATGTAAGATGTATAGATGTAGGTATTTATAATATATGGGTGTAATAATACGATGGAAGAGAAAATAAAGTGCATATAAAATTGATAAGTATAAAATATTACAATACTTTTTAAACATTTTTAAAGTGTTATTCCACACTTAGGAAAATTGAAAAAGATATTTAAAGAAAACGTATAAAAATTTGAACGCAGCGGGATTCGAACCCGCGGCTCCTGAACCGTCCAGTGCTCAGTGGTGAGCACTTTTTATACGTTTTCTTTAAATGTCTTTTTTCAAATATTACAATATTTAGTATAATAATATTTTACCTAAGCAAGATAAATATTTTTAAACTAAAATGTATACCTATATTTCATATGCAAAACGTAACTACTCAAAAAATGCACCACGAACTCTCGTCTCCATATAGGACTTTCGCATTAAAAATCACGTTTGCGTTTATCTATGTACATTACAGTTGCACTTTATTAAAGCTTTTTGATATAATTTGTTTAGTATAAATTGTTTGTCGTGTTCACTATACTAGTATTACTTATTTGTTAACGTGTTGGTTGAAATTTAATTCCATTTCGGGGTGTATTTTTATTTAAGTATTTCTTTTGGATAGTATTTGATTACGTGAAATATAGTGTTAGATTCCGCCATCTAACAAGTGGAAACGATAAATTACATTTTTTTTGTACAAAAAATATAGTGATTTTTCGTAAAAAGTATTAAATAGCCGCCAAAGCGCCTTAACCAATTAAGCTATACGTTCTCTTAAAGTATATTTCTTATTCTAAGTTATTGAATAACATACAAAAATATGTAGTTAAATAAAGGATAAAGGGAGCAAACGATAAATAATAAATAACTAGTGCCGGAAATAAACTTTACATTAATTATTATTACTGAAGGAATAATTAACAATACAATTTGTAAACGAGCAACCAATACAAATATTTTGTTCGTTGATTAAAAACTGTGGTTAAAGCGTTGCAATTTATTGGTAATTTTATGATAATAAAATATTGTTTTATTTTATTATAATATAAACATTTATGGTTACATGCGAAAGTAAAAATAATGTCTAGCTCGAGATGCTAATTACTGCAGTAAATTTTGCAAGTTTTTGCAAAGTCAAATTAGCTTTTATTGAATGTACTAAATTTAATTTAAACCAAAAATTGCTACGAAATATTATTATAATTTCAAATTTTAATCAGTAAAATCAAAATATTTTACAGTAAATTAAAAAAAACTAAATAAAATTCAAGCTTTTGTTATATCATTTTCGTACACAAATTGAGTCTAAGCAAATATTTTTTTGTCTATATAAATTATGTGTTTTACAAATAGTGAACTAAAAATAATATAAAAGTAAACGTTTAAAACTATGTCGGAACGCGTATAAAAAATGACCGAAGCAAAATTTGAACTCACGCCTCTTCATAACTTTTCTAAATGCTCTAGTTATCTAAGCTATACGTTCTCGTACAAATGCTGACAAGCAAGTTTGTATTAAAAAAAAAATACTGCCTAAACTTACTTGCGAATACATATTACAAATTCTATTGCACACGAATCTATACACCTATTTTTTCTCCATTTATCTTAAATGTACGAATAACTCTAAAATATTATTAAATAAATATAAAATAATCGCTCCAAATTATTAATAAACGTCTTAATTTTCTTAAAAAATATTGTTTCAGGAAAAATGGTGCCAGATCCTAATAAAC
This sequence comes from Dryas iulia moderata, assembly GCA_019049465.1. NCBI lineage: Eukaryota > Metazoa > Arthropoda > Insecta > Lepidoptera > Nymphalidae > Dryas > Dryas iulia. The sequence goes on along the minus strand of CM032424.1, from coordinate 9,003,387 downwards.
AGCAAACGAGTTTTCCAAAACTGAAGTACCCTTTGTATAGAGAACTGGAACCAAGGACTCCACATTATTGGTTAGCTGCAAAACGTTTACAAGACGGCGCGGAAGGCCTTTGGCGGATCCACAATGATATCTATGATTTGACTGATTTCGTTTCGTCCCATCCTGGCGGCTCACAATGGCTAGAATTTACCAAGGTACATAAATATAACAAAACAAATTAATGAAAATTATAAAAAATCTATATTTCTAATAATTACTTTTAAGGCCGTTGAATTTGGTTTATTAAGAATATATAGAATATGTTATAATAAAATATTCAACTGAAATTTTTAATTAGGAGACATAACATATTTGATCAAAAAATAATTAAAAATTTTCTTCACTCCGATGTCAAGGCAAAGGACGGCGTTAAGTTCCGCTACTTAACACGCAATGCCCCCGAATTCGGCGGAAAGTGGGGAACGGAGTATCTTAATACTAGGTTCCCTCTAGGCAGAGGATCAGCACATAGAAGGGTAGGCATTCTATGTGCGGAATACAGCGTGAAGCTAAAATAAAAATATCAATTTGTTTTATATACAAGTAAATTTAAATTATTTTTCTTGTTATAATTACTAAATAAAACACTCCATTTTTTCGGAAGATTTTAGAATTTTGATATAAATTAATTGTACTATAATGGAAATCTACATAGCATGCAGTACATTTTAATGTTTAGAAAAAAATATGTATAACTTCCACATAAATATAGCTTGGATACTTTTATTTATTTCTTATTAATTTTATTTGCCGCCAATAACGCATAGAAACATACCACACTTGTTTATTTTTTTGTCATGTATAAAAAGACTTATTTGTATAGTGCTATTGTATCAGGGACCATTGTACAGGTACGTGTGGATAACTTTGTGAGAACGTGGGTCTATTTTTTCTCCCGTATTTGGTATGAAAGAACTCAATGGCGCGCTTTGATAAACAATGTGTTTTCTGCCACCCAACCTGCAATACTCTAGAACGAATTAAACCTGCTAAACTGAATGTATGATATTTAAACACTAGATTCCTGATTTTTAACATTTTAAAGTGTTTTTGACAAACTTAGAAAATTAACATATATTTTTAGAAAACGTATAAAAAATTGAACGCAGCAGGATTCAAACTCGCGCCTTTTGGAAGTGCTCTAACCGCTAAGCTACATGTTCAGTCAGCTGTGACGAAATTCTTGTACATTCATAAGTAGTAATGATTACTACTTACTATCTAAGTATCGAATAGTAGAATCCCGCTCCATTCAAATTTTTATATGCTGTCTAAAAAAATATTTATCGATAAATCCTATTAGGTCCACAAAATGTTCAAATGTCCTTACAAATACACTAGCGGAAAAAAGTAAAGAATCATAACAATTTTCCAATTTTTTTAAGGTTTTTTAAGAGAATGTATTTTCTTTAAAAAATAATTGCATTTGACATTAAAAAAACAAGCATTTTAAAGGTTAAAAGTTTCTAATTTTGAGATCTTAAGATGAAAAACGTGTCCCGCTCTTTCTAATAAATACTGAGAGAGAAAAAAATCGAACTTTTTTCAGTTTTTTTTGTGCTCTTAAGTTGAACATTTTTTTACAAAATCACTTTTTTTATTTTGATAAAGGTGATTTTTCAAAGTCAAAACAGCGATCATTTATTTTTCTTGAAAAATTTGATCGAATGAAACAAAAAAATGGCTTGGTGGATTTACTCGAAACTTTGTAAGGTTTTTGTGTATATATCTGTAAAAGGCACAGTCAACATTACCAGTTTTCTTGATATATCCAACTTGGCGCCCGATTTTACCAAAAGCTACCAAAAGTCTTTTTTTTATGATTTTTAAAATTAATGTTAAGTAAAAGTTTTTTTTCAAAAATCCATAGCTGATTTTTATAGAAAATATATAAAAGATTTCAAAATACTTCTAACGTCTCTTGTGCGATCAGTGGTTACCGAGATGTGTATGGTTAAAGACAAAAAGATCCTTTTCCATTTAGAGATCGACATCTCAGCGAGATGTGAACGTGTTGAACTTTTTAAAACAGCAAGTTTAAGCTGGGTAAACAAGACTATATCCAATTCTCATAGTGGTTAATTTTAAAAAATGTTTTAACTTTTTAGCCCAAAATAAATGAACTGAAAGAAACGATTTTTTGTCTCTCTCAGAATTCATTAGAATAGAGCGAGATACGTGACTTGAAAAATTTTTTCATTTTGAGATCTCAAAATTATATTTATGATTTATGTATTATGATATAAAAAACCGAATTGATTTTAAATATAACACGCGATGAAACGGTTTTTTTATATTTATACGAGTATTATAACACATATTTCACCGCGTCTTACATTTAAATCAATATGCTATTTTTATCTCTTAAATTTATAGGAACATGCTAAACGCAATGCTTATATTTTCATATCACATATAGTATAAAATATGTATGACATATATTTAATTCATAATATGATGCCCGATATTTGTATCTACAAACCTACATACTAGTTAATATCCACAATTCAATAATAGATAATTATATTATATTAATGAAATAGTTGATAAAACTAAAAAAATGTTTTAAAGAGATTGTTACAAATTTCCCTCTACTTAATTAATGTAAAAGAATTCGAAGCAGTTAGTTAGTACAAACTTCTTCTAACGTTACCAATTTTTGTTTCTTTCGAAACTATACTAGGTTAATCTTACTAGTAAAATTTATTTGTATATAATGAAAGAAAGATTTTGATAAATAAAAATATGTTATAGATATATTTTTGGATTACGTTAAAACGGCTATATTTCCAATCTTTGCACCCAATTTTAATGGTGCCCAATTAAACCGCACGGTGACATGTTTTTGATATTTTCAATAATCGTGCTGCTTTGTATCTTCGTTCACAATCCTTACATGTACAGAAAAAGTAGGAGATTTATTTATTTTGTTTTTTTAGTTTCACGCTGTGTCCCGCCTACAGCAGGGTAGTCTGAGGGAACCTAGTATTATGACACTCCGTTCCCCACTTTCCGCCGAATTCGAAGGAATTGCGTGTTAAGTGACTTAACGCCGCCCTTTAATTTTATGGGATTTATTGTATACCTTTTTACACTAACAGGAATAAAAACAATACGCACATAAAAACGTAGCACACTCCTGGTTAGCCAAGAACACCTCTGGTGATCTCTTCTAGGCAACCTTTACTATAAAAAACAGTGTTTTTTTTTAATTTGAGAACGCCGTGGCACACTGCATCTGCGTCTGGCCAAAAGCTACGGTTATGGGTTCGATGTCCACTCGACGAAATTATTGTACTTAAGAAAAAAAAAGAAAAGAACAAGATCTTTTTTCGCTCTGATACCGAAGATAAAACGCAGCGTTTAGTTCCGCCAATCACAAGCAATGTCTCTTAGAAGGAACCTGGAAGCCGGAATGTATTAATGATAAGTTCTATCTGACTACTCCGCTATGCAGGAAAAGTTGTGAAGCAGATTTTTTTATTTTTTTTATTACTAACGTTAACCGGCTAAAATTGTATTTTATTTAATATTGAAAGTGTAGGTAATCTCTGCGAAGTACTTATTACAAGTAAGGTCACCTTTGCTCATAATTGCCATCGTGAATTGTGACGTGGGTAACGAGGAAATAATAATTGAAGTTTTTTTTTTAATTTTCGGCGGACAGATCTATCTGAAGATCGTTTATTACGTAACATGATGTCTATACTTAAAATTTAGTTGAACTATTATTACAATTCTATTCTTAATTTAAAAATTTAAAATATTTTTTTATATGACACATCTATCTCTTTAATAGGAATACTGATATACATATGTATTTATTTTGTTAACGTTTACCCGGAACGAAAATTTATTTATCACATTGGGTGTATAAGTTTACTTTGACTTGTTTTCTTATATATTTAATATAAAAAAAAACAAGTTTACTTTGTAGGAAGTTACGATCAATTAGCATACTCTTGCATTCATAAAATAGTATTTAAACCACAATTATGCCTTATACACAAAAAATATCATACATGCATAAGATGCAAGGATATGTTTAAAATGTTAAGCTACAAAGGAAACTGAACTATTAAAATTATCTGATCATTTGTTTTCGCGATTATTACACATTTTGAAGTTAAACTATTTTTAACCAGATTAATCACGTATACTTTTGGTATTCGAAAATACATTTTTAGAAAACCCGACGACCCGACCCCTAGGACCACCAGGACCACGGACTACTGCAAAGTGTTCGAAACGTCGGGCTTTCTAAAAATGTATTTTCGAATGTCTAAAATGTACGCGATTAATCCGGTTAAAAATAGTTTAATTTCAAAATATTACAATAACCTTCACTATACCTATCTTATTAATTATTTTGCCAGTTAATTGAAAATATATTTGACATCGTTTATTGCGGTGCACGCGTAGGTTGTAGATTCGATATCTGGGGAATTATTATAATAAAATTGATCCTAACTTCCCGCACTAGTAAGGCAAAACGTGACGTTAAATTCCGTCACTCACTCTTTCATCTGGAGAACGTAGGATTTTGACACCATGTTTTCTATAACTGGCTTTCTGTGTGGTAAAAGGATGACATTTTAACTACCTACACTGTTTCAGGCAATTTTCATTTAAAACATAATTAAAACAGTAATATGCCTTTATTAAATTTGTTAAGCACATTTAAAACTCGTTATTTAGAGTTGAATTTGAAATAAGTTTCTAATACAATTAAATTATTTTTTCAGGGTACAGATATAACAGAACAATTTGAAACGCATCACCTCAATGGTGGACTAGCCGAATCGCTGTTGTCCAAATATTTTGTCAAAAAAGCAGAAACACCTAGAAATTCACCCTTTACTTTCAAAGAAGATGGTTTTTACAAAACTCTGAAAAGTAAAGTAGCTGATAAGTTAAAAGAAATACCTAAAGATGTCCGAAAGAAAAGTGATCATTTAACAGACTTTCTACTAATATCTGTGATATTTCTGAGCCCAATTTGTGGTTGGCTTTGGACGAGGAATTTAATATATGGAGCGGCTTCTACCTTTCTTCTAGGCTTTGTGTTAAGTGCACTTACTGCTTCCGCTCACAACTATTTCCATAGAGCAGATAGCTGGCGCATGTACCTGTATAATATCAGTGGATTTTCTTACTCGTAAGATATTTTTTATTATATAAATTTATTCTGAATACATTAACAGTGTTTTGTTAAATTATAATTCTATGTGTAATATACATAAAATTAATTTAAATTAGTTTTTTACACGTCCATATTACGCTTACATATTTTTTAGATATCCATTAATCAAGCTCAATGTATGCTTTTGATAAACAAAAAGCCAATGAGTTTTTACTTCGAGCAAACATATCAATTTTTTTCACGTAAAGAGAAATAATAAATCACTATACTTTTAAAACATTTTTTAGGGACTGGCGTATATCTCACGCGATGTCTCATCATCTGCACACAAACACGGCCAATGATTTGGAACTAAGTTTGGTCGAGCCATTCTTACAATATCTGCCAAAAACGACTAAACCAATATGGGCCCAGATGGGAGCTTTCTTCTATCCTATTGTATTTTCCTTTGTTTCTCTAGGATGCCTTATAAAAGAGTAAGTGTGATTATAAACTTATATATGCACTTATAAACTTATAAATCCTATTTTGGTTGGTTTCGTTTATAACTCTAAGGTAAAAATTAAGAATACTAACATGTTACATGCTTGGTTGCTTATCGATTTAGACTTTATTTAATTGCTTTTATAAGTTATTTAAAACACAACGTATATTAAATTGTTAGGCCCTATGACCCACTGGAATTACAGTTTTAAATATGAATGTCGATCTATATGGCGATATAATGGCGTTCAAAAAAATATTTTATCAAACAATTAATAGAAATGAATAAATTTTGAAAAAATAGTAGAGACACTTCTTTATCTATTTTTATATGTATATTAGAAACTAAACAGTAAACTAATATACCTCATCAACAATCTCATCCATATTAAATCTCATATATACAAGCGGAAATAATTAAAGGATCGGTAAAATTTTCCAAATTTTATGACGTTTTTTAAGTTGCTATATTTTCATCAAAAATGGTCGCATTGAAAAAAACACCAGCATTTTAAAGCTTAAAGTTTCTAGTTTTGAGAAAAAAATGATATTTTTCAGTTCATTTTTTGTTCTAAAAAGTTGGAACATTTTTTTCATCACAAGCAGAAGTTTATGATTAATCTGTTTACAGAGATGTTTCAATAAATAATTCATTTGTAACAACTAGGTATAGGTATGTTACAAAAACAAAATACTGACCACAAGCAAAAAATAAAAAAATGTTAAATACAATAATATATATATCTTGTATTTTTTCTAGATTATATGCTGGAGTAGTAAAGCTAGAAGGTAAAGAATTAACGTGGGCTAATGCGATACCTTTTATGTTACCTGTATGGATTTGGGCAACAAGCGGCTTGTCACTGCCTCGAACTCTCCTTGTGTGGCTTTTAATTATTTTAATTTCAAGTTTCATTTGTACTTTCTTTGGACTAACAGCAGGACATCACTCTCACATCAATTTCTTTGAAGGAGACGTGCCAAGGTATATTATTGTTTTGAACTATAATACACAGGGGCCAGTTGTAACGCAGAAGCACAATGTGTAAAGCTACTGGTTGTGGGTTCGATTCCCACTGGAGGAGTGGAAATATTTTATATTTCCTTTTTTTCGCTTTGTTGTCGAGAGGCAAAGCGCAGCGTTATGTTTCATCACTTAACACGCAATGCCTCCAGAATTCGGCGGAAAGTGGGGAACGGAGTGTCTTAACAATAGGTTCCCTCTACTTACACCGCTGTGTGCGAGATACAGCGTGAAGCTAAAAAAAAAGAACTACATCTCTTTTTTATATTAAATAAAGTAATGTTTTTAATGTACCTACACATAATTATGGAAAAATTACGTTAATCATTATTATAATTATAACATTATTATAATTATAATAGATAAAACGTAGAAAACCAAATTTTGACACCAGGTTTCTCTATATCTAACCTGCTATGTAAAAAAGCTGAAAAAACGTGAAATAAAAAAAAATATGAATAGATATCTAAAACCCATATAACAAAACTATGATAAGCATCTCTTGAAAATTCTAATGCTGAAGGAAAACTTTAGATTCTATCATATACTAGTATGATAACGTAACGAAGTTAAATAGTCAACATATATCACGCACTTACAGGGAGGAGTTTATAGATTGGGGCATTCATCAACTAGATACCGTAGTTGAAAGGGTCGAGTATGCGGGAAACCACTTCAAATCACTCACTCGGTTTGGCGATCACGCACTACACCATCTCTTCCCCACGTTAGACCATGCGGAACTAAACTACCTGTATCCAACTGTAATAGAACATTGCAAGAAATTTGAACTTCAATTACGGATGACAACTGTTTATAACGCTATAATAAGTCACAGCAAGCAATTAATAAGGAAACGACCGAATAATTTCAAGGAAAAAGTGAGTAAATTATTTTTTCTTTGAACCTTACTTTTTTGTAATATACAATAAGATTTATTTTTCCAGGAAACCTAGATTTTTAATATCTTATTTTAAACGCCGCCTTACGTTTACAAAATTTTCCTACTTCGACACTAGACAACGGAGATCTTAACAGGAAAAAAAACTTGAAACTGAATGAAATATATACATGGCGTTAGATATGGTCACCGTCTAACACGTAATGTTCATATATCCAATGGCGAATAAATATATGGATAGGCTAAATAAATTTTCATTTCGTAAAAAAATAAAGAACAATTTTAAAATAGGTTACTCTTTATTTTAACAAATATAAATATTGTATTAAACTAGTGGAGTGATATGAAAATAAATATTTATAAACTTGTTTTATTCGACATCCAGTATAAAAAAAACAACCTACAATGTTGCTTTTGTCCTTGGTCGAGGCCGAGCGGAAAAAAATATATTTGCCAAACATAAATATATGGACAAATTAAACTAAATAATGCGTGTGAATTTGAAATGTTAATAATAATTTTTAACCTCGCAAATCGTAACAAAGTAAATTGTTTTTGTTTCAGAAATTTACATAGTGATGATTCAAAGAAAACTTTTTAGTTATTTAAAGGACAAAGTATTGAAAAATATTTAGACATAATGGTAATTAAGTTTTATAGTGACTATCATATCACTAGTGTACAGATTTTTATATGTTTATGGAAAATGTTTGCTCAACTATTATACTTCATTATACCAAATAACAATCTCATTATAAGGCTGTGGGTATGTATAGCGAAAGGACTAATATTAAATAAATATATTTAATTGCTTAACTGTATTTTATTGTATATCTATGTTATTTGGAGATATTAAATAATATAAGATAATTCAAAAAATGACCACCAAGGCCATCGTAGCGTCGTGTTTATCTATTAGGGTTTGGTTGTCAGTTCCATTTCCACACGATTATAATTTAATTATTATCATTTCTCAATGTCAACTCAACTCGCAATGTCTTTGATCCGAACGGAAAGTGGAGAATGGAATGTTAGAGGTTCTTACTGACGCTTTCCTATTATGCGCGGTAAAAGCGTAAAGTTTAAAAAAGATAACTTTTAAATATATATTTATGATACATATGTTTACCTGCATTAAGCCATTGGCTTACACACACATTGGCTTACGCATTTACCTGGGGCAAGTCGTGGCACGAACGTGTGACTGTAAACGACTGGTTGTGGGTTCGATTCCCACTAGAGGAGTGGAAATATGTACTAAGGTGGAAAAAAAGGAGTGGAAATATGTACTAATAATCTGTATTAAGAACCTGTATGAAGAACCTGTATTAAGAATTTATTACAACGTCTATAAAATGGAACTTAATTAGCACATATATGATAAAATATGTCACATCATCTTTACTGTTATTGATATGTTACTATTAAAGCTCGAATTACTCCGACCTTACAAATCTTTACTTTTTTCAAAAATTGAACATTTCCCAACTTCAATTTTAAAAGTCGGCACTGTTTCTAACCTAACTTACCTAATTTTTAACATTTACCTTGTCTCGTAAAGCCTAAGTTTTGTAGTCCATAATGAGTCAATTAATTATTACTACAATATTCATTATATATCATAATAGAATAGATTAGACTTTTACAATTAAAGTAGATAAATCTTAAGATTTATAAAAATCCATATTTTCTTTAATTCAATAAGTTATTTTCACTATTGAACCTTATTGAACCTATATAGGTGCAATAAATAATATTCACTATTCAAGTAAAAGTCCTAAACCAAACGTTAATTTTATTGCGTATATTAGCGTCATACAAAGTGGAGAGCGGCCTACCACAGTCCACAACCCTTTGACATTCATTCCTGTGCGGTTATCCGCGATGTAAGATAAGACCGACGCTCAGGCGACCAGAAATTCTGTACACAGCTTTGCTGAAATTTTCTCTTATGTAACCAGAAAATTCAATAGAACGTAAAATTGTACAATAAATTTAATTTTGCTGAGACCGCAGCAGCAAGAGGAAGCCGGAACGCAACGATCTCTGAAAGCAACGATGGAAACTATTCTTGGCTATTTAATAATACATATTATATTAAAATAGTTTTTTATATGTTGTTCGTATTTATTTTATATTTTTGTTATCCAATTCTAAACAACCATTGAGAACTCTAACATAAGAGCCGTACAAAATGAAATGAATCGATTAAAATATATAACAATTGCATTGATTTTAATTTAAAATAAAAATTGTATGTATACAAGTTTTCAAATCTGTGGATTGTGGCGAATAAAATATTTTATTGTTATATTGAATAGAAACTCTATTTGACATTTTGCTATATGTATGTTATCGGAGTGATCGCAATTGCTATAGGTTCGATTCCCATTTAGTGTAAATTAGAAATATTTGTGTTAAGTTAGACGAAATGGTTTCGATGGATAATGGCTCATGTTTCTGTAATAAGCGGAATGTTCAGAACGTTCACTACGTTGTTCTGATAGATAGGTAAATCGTTAGATGCTTATGTATTAAACTTACGTAAACACGAAAAATATTACCTACTCTTAGATTTAATCAGAAAGAATTTATAAGAATATATTTCGCAATAGAAAAAAACTATTTTGCTTATTTGTTTCTTCCAATATACACACGGTTAGGTTAATATTCGCCCTATGACAATTCCAGCTCTTATTACTATCCAAGTAACTTTTTAGACCATCATAAGCTTTTACGACCATCGAAAACTGTTTAACCACTAAAAGTGTGGTAATAATAATGTTATAATATTTATAATATTTGTTATGTACTTTAATATCATTATAGTTAATATATTTTGATATTAAAAGATCTTGAGTCAAACAATACGTAAGACTTAGTATTTATAATTCGTTCAAAATTTTATATTATATAAAAACACAAATTAGTAATTATGTTAAGTAGTACTATTGGTGTAGCTACTACTATTATCTATGTAAAACCCGCATAAATGCGCCTTTATGGTGCAGAATAACGTATATACGTTTAGAACATGCGAAAACATAAAGCGCATCTGTGATAATCCCTCGCGTGATACATAATGAGAAGCCACAGCGACGACACATAATGCACTAATATAAATCTCTGTAATGTGTCACAAAGACCGCTTGCCATACAATGTCTAATACCGCAAACTATCCAATTATTAAAGTGACTGGACATACGATAGTGTTATTGTACGCAAATATTCAATATAAAATACACTATTATAGAATAGTAAACGAACGAATAGTAAACATAAAGCTAAACGAAAAGACTCTCTGTACCCACAAAAACCTGTAAGGTTTTCATGGTACTTGGGGCAAAAAAATATATAATGTATTTGTTATGTATTAGATAATAAAAAAATATAAACAAGGTATAATACATTTGAAGTCGACTGAAATAAACGCGACTGGTTGTGGGTTCAATTTCTACTCGAGGACATATTTAATATTTACCATTCTTATAATTTCCATTCTTTTGCTCTGGTCTCGAGGCAATGCGCGGCGTTAAGTTCCGCCACTTAATACGACATGCATTCAGAATTGGGCAATAAAGTGTCTTAACACTAGATACCCTCTACCTACCCTGCTGAGATACAACGTGAAGCTAAAAAAATACTATTAGTTGCGAGAAGCGCCTTACAATTAATATTAGCAATTTAGGGTATATTATGACGTGCAAAGTGTCACATTAAGGAGACTATTGCTTTATATTAGTAACTTTGATTACTCGAACCGGTCACCGTATTATTATTTTTATGTATGTATACCTAGATTATTTCTTTTTTCTTTATACAATTCTATTTTCGTATATCAGAACAAGATTTCAAAGTCTGCTATGAGGGAATCGTTTAATCGTTTAAGGCGAGTTAAACTCGCTATAGTAGTAATAAGGTAATAGAAGTTTATCTTCGTTCATCTTCTTTTATACGATTATCTTCTTTCATATATTTATTTTCAATCTTTAACTACTTTATCTGTAAGTTAAGGAATAGTGATTTATACATAGATAGATAGATCTATGCTTGTTGTTTTGTTGCGACTTGTTAAGTATTAAATTAAAAAATAACTTAACATCAGCCGCATCAAATGAAGCTAATACCTACTACAAATAAAACCTAGTATTATTACAATTCTGTGTTACAATAATTTAAGAATATTCTTATGGTTTAGACAAATATATATTCTTTTAAGTGCCACATTTTTCTTATCAAGTGTCATATTTTTCACCTGGTGGTGAATATAATATTTATTATCAATTATTCGACCTACTTACGTAAAAGGAGTGAATTTTTAAGGTTCGTGGATATTAGAATGACACAAAGAAGACCGTTGTCAAACCCTTATCTAAAGTTTCCCTTACGCTAACAAAAATTGAAAACGTCCTTAGTCACGTCTAGCACTGAATTAATGCACTCAATTAATCGTGAACGAAGTTTATTTAATTAACTTGGTAGGTAATTTTGCTTTTAAAAACAGGTTTTAATTTGATAGCAAAGTGGAAAAATGTAGTTCATGTATTAAAATGTTAGACTTGATGAAAAACACTATTTTTACTTAGTAAATATTAGTGTGTTTAGTAAGTAAGCCCGTTTGTGGCCAGTCGTGGCGCAGTGGCATGAAAGTGTGACTGTAAACGACTGGTTGTGGGTTCGATTCCCATTGGAGGCGTGGAAATATTTGATATTTCCATTTCCTTCGCTCTAGTATCTGAGGTAATGCCTCTGAATTCGGCGGAAAGTGGGAAACGGGGTGTCTTATTACTAGGTTCCCTTTGCCTATCCTGCTGAGTACGAGATACAGCGTGAAGTTTAAGTAAGCATTTTCACGTTTTTTCGCAGCATGAAAATCATAGAGAATCTAGTGTCAAGACACTCCGTTCTCCATATTTAAAATAAATTAAAGACATGGCCTGTTGAGTGGCAAAAGTCAACGCCGAACACAGGGTACCACTCTGGAGCCACTAGAGCAGAGAAATGAAAATAATATAACATAACTCCCCCGAGTATCAATCGATCAGATCGAATACAATTCCCTCCGTAGCTGGGTAGCGTCCTGTAAAAAGCGGTAACCCAGAAGCTTGGTGGTAGGAGATTCGTTCTCCGACTGGGACGTGACCACTATCATGTCAAAGACAAACCGCCAAACATCTGAAAACGTGTTCCGGTTCCCTATTTCCACCATTCCCATCTTTCCTTTCTCCTTTATCCTATCATCGCCCATAGACATCCACGACTCTAATATTGTGGATGTCTGTGGGCGAAGGTAACCACTTACGATCAGGTGGTATTTCTGCTCGTTTGCCTCCTTTATTCCTTAAAAAAAAGATCCAACAACCATTGCAGTTAAATCCAGACACTGTCCTAAAGCGAAACGACAGTCTTATTGTTAATTCGACTATTTCGAGTTCGATTCCTCTTGCATGCATAATAATATTAAAATTTAATATATTTTCATTTTCCCGTTCTGGTAAGACAAAGCGCCGCATCGAGTTTCGCCAGCTAACAAGAAATGTCTCTTAAATAAAAGGAAAATGAAGCTTCAAGTCAGGAAATTTAGTAGACGTGCTTAAATAAAAACAGATTGAGAAAAATACGTACCTACTACGACTACTAAATAACGTATGACTTAAATTAATGAATATTATCTACACCGAGTAAATATGTTAATAATGGTACTTGATAGCTGTACAGAGGGAACCTACTGTTACAACACTCTGTTCCCTACTTTCCGCCGAATTCTGGAGGCATTGCGTGTTTGCAGTCACACTTTCATAGCTCTGTGCCCACAACTGGTCTGGCATTATTGACTTTTTAAATTGAAAAATGAAACATTTTTTTATTCAAAATATTAAAACTGTAACTGTTAATTCTTATTATTCAATATAGTAATTAAGAGTTACAATTTTAATTGAAGCCTGCATAAAAAATCGGAGCAAAAAGTATGTACGTCAAAATTGTTGTAAAATTTCACGTAATCAAGATAATTTTGAAACAAAGCTTTGTTTTATGAAACGGATACAGAAACAGATATTTTTCGTGAAATTAATGTTTGTTGTGAATGTTCACCCTACAAAGACCCTTATTAAACTGTCTCGTAACTTCAACTCGCTAACGCGGTGGTAACTTCAGACAAATAAGCTTTTAAATTTTAAAATAATCAATTTAATTTATATACAAAAAATAGTATATAATATTTATTTTAGCTTCTTTAAGAAAGAAACTAGTGGTAAAACCCTCCGTTCACCCTTTTCCGAATATATATAATGAAAATTTGAAAGTTTTACGGTACCTACATCTTTTTTTAAGTTTCATATTTTTGTCCACATAGGCACTTTCCGGCCGAATTCGATACTTTGTGTGTTGAGTGGCAGAGCATAACTCTACACTTCTCTTAGATACCAGAGTGGAAAAAAGAAAATCATTTAAATATCCATTTAAATATAATATAGGCAGGGGGAGACCTCGGTTGACCTTCGAAAACACAGTGTCGACGATACTGGAGGAAGGTCACGTAAAAAACATGAGGACCCCCCGGAGGGCGTGTATGAAGAGGTTAATGACAGTGGACGAGGCGAAAGCAGTACGCAGGGACCGTAGCGTTTGGCGCTCCGTTCTCTCTGACTACCCCGCAAGGGATACAGCGTGAAGCTAAAAAAAAACGCATTTACATTCAAACGTTGTCCCACTGCCAAGCGCGGATCTACTGTTGTGGGCACTATGGGTATGCCCAGAACCTAAATTGATTGCAACGTCATACTTTTTGGTCTCAATATAATTTCACTGACTTACACGAGATTTGAGTATTACCATATGACCTCAATAAAATAAAAAAAAATGATGCCAGTTTCTCAATTGTGATTATATCTGTAATCATACCGCTCGCACTTGAATGATTGTAAGGTGGCTATGACCGCAACCTATTTTTGAGGGCTGAATCCGCCTTTGCCCACTGCACCATGATGGTGCTACTTGCTTAATTATCTAGGTAATATGTTAAAGAACTCAAAGATTATTTGACCGGTCTATTTATTGGTTAATATTAGATGTATGTTTTTAAAGAGCTGGAAAATCTACAAAATGTTTTTTCAATGGCATTCTTAAGTCTGGCAATTCTTAGCATATACCTATTCCATTTACCAAGTCGGTTTATTATCTCTATATATCTTAAAATTACTAGAAAAATGTAAATACCTATGGCCTACCGGATGCATTCACTAAGTTGTAGAATAATTAATACAACTTGATATTTCTAACGACATTAGCCTCGATTTTACTTGCTTTTATCAAGTTTCAAAATTACTTTGTCGTATTATTGAAGTGGACAGGTTAGACACATTTGCGGTCAGTATCACTTTTAATTTTCACTGTTGCAAGCTCGACATCGATACTTCATTTTAAAATTTTGTACATTTTTTTTTATTACATCGTATCTATAAAATTGAAGTGGCTTATTTAAAAAAAATCATGAAAGTTATTTTAATATATCTATCTGTAGGTTTATATGTTAAAAAATATTCTATATGTTAATTTTAACTAAATTTACTCTTTTAGTCTATATTTTTTTTATTCCGCGCCGAATATCCCATTAAATCCTTTCAACTGTTATAATCAAATACCCAACAAATAGTCAAATTTTCATTTACGCTCTAGGCGTTCAATTTTCGGTTAGGTCACTATATTATAATATGTAAATATCAATGACGAATGAAATCCGATTGCCCGACTTATTCGTAATAATTCGCTATGTACTCATAAATGCTCTTCATAATTCTCAGCATAATTTGCGTACATCATTTAAATTAAGACTTTTAAATCTAAAACTAGAAAATATACCTGAAAGTTGAACATTTAAGTGAATTACATAGTTAAGGATGTCAAGTAGTTGTTAGAGCAAATTAGGTGCGGAACTAAATTAAAGGAATTACGTCGGTTGCGGTACTGGACTGAATGTTTGTTTGTAGGTCACTACTAAATTTTATATAAGCTCAATACGCATTCACAAAGGCACGAGATAATTATACATAGAGAATTTATAAGTATATATAATTAAAATTCTAAAACGCCTCTTATTTAGTGTTTTTTATATTAAATTTATAATTTAGATCAATTATATTATTAAAATAAATAAACATACGAACAAATGATATTTTTCATTTCAGTTCATTAGATATGAACTCTAGCTTTTAATTAATATATTTTTAATATTTACTTTTTTCTACTGCGTTTGTATTGCGTTTAAATGTGTATTAACACATTTAATAATGTGACTTACTTATACAAATCCTGTAGATACTTTGGTTTTCAGCTCTTGCAGTTTTTATTTCACACCAAATTCTCTCTACCTACAGAGAATTTAATGTAAAATCAATCTGTTCTTTACCTGCCGCCCAATTTTAAGAGTGTTCGTGTTAAGTAACGGAATCCAATACCGCGAATATAACCTTATTATCATTATTTACCAAATGTGGATCGAATACACAATTATCACATTTAAAGTCAAACGCCATCCCAATTAAAATTCGGTATTTGACCACTATTTAAAAATAACTCTTTTATAGAGACTTTCAATAAATATAGAGTTTTGTTATCCTCTGTAAGTCTCTACAACAATATAAAATTATCAGTTTGTCTATGTATTCTTGTAAATTGGCATACTTGCTAATATAATATTTAAATATATGTAGGTATTTTTAGTTACGTATGTATTTTTGGACCACTTTAGTTACGTATGCTTCAAGCAACTTGATGGACCAGTTCTTAATATGAAAGAATGAATGTTATATAACCTGTCTATATCTCTTACAGAATGTAAATAGCAGGTTAACGCTTTTTTCCGAATAGCGGTAAAAGAGAACTTAGTATTAAGACACTCCGTTCTCCACTTTACGCTCGAAATAGAGACATAGGGGCCAGTCGTGGCGCAGAGGCACAAAGTGTGACTGTAAAGCGACTGATTGTGGATTCGATTCCCACTCGAGGAGTGGACATATTTAATATTTGCATTTTCTTCGCTCTGGTGTCGAGGCAAAGTTTAAGGCGGCGTTAAGTTCCGCCACTTAACACTCAATGCCTCCGAATTCGGCGGAAAGTGAGAAACGGAGTGTCTTAACACTAGATTCCCTCTGCCTACCCTGCTGTGTGCGGGATACAGCGTGAAGCTAAAAAAGTAGAAACATAGCGTGTTAAATGGCGGAGCTATAAGCCGTGATTTGTCTTAGATACCAAAGCGGAATTGAACCCACGGCCATCGCGTTTACACACAGACACTGTCCTACTCCGTCATGAAGGTCTCTGAAATAAATAGAAGATCTAAACAAAACTCTTTAAAACTTTAAACTGACTTTATACTATTGATTGGTATGGTTTGTAATAAAGTACAATTATTGTTATATACAAGCAATCCTCTTCAGCCTATCTATCTATTGCAATTGGCATATTCTTCCATTTGTATACAGAACATAAAAAATAAAATATTTGCTAGATTTTCAACAATGTTTTATTTTTTTTGTTTTCATTTATACAAATAAATAAAATTGTAGTGTTTCTGATATTAAAATAAACACGTTTTACTAAATGTATACAAAAAAAAACATTTTTTGCAATTTTTGTCTGTCTGACTCTCTGTTTGTTCCGGCTAATTTCTAGAACGGCTAGGCCATTTTTGAGGAGACTTTCAATGGCAGATAGCTGATGTGGTAAGGAGTAATTTAGGCTACTTTATTTTACAATAATGACTTTTGTATTAGAGACCATGCAGACAAAGTCGCGAGCATACCTATTTCTAAAAAAATGATAGCACAACTTTATATATTGTTTTTGTTAATTGGATTAGGCTATCCGTTCCCCAAAAATAACATTTGTTATTTTATTTAGTACATCAGCAGATTTTTTCAGTTTCATTCTTTTTACTGCATAACAGAGTCGTCAGAGAGAATCTAGTGTTAAAATACTCCGTTCTCTACTCTCCACAGAAATTGATATTGCGTGTTGAGTCACGGAACTTGACACTTAGTCTTAGGCACCATAGGAGAGGAGAATCAGACATAATATATACCAGAGGAGAAAAATATAATAATATGTAAACATTCCTTGAGTGGAAATCGATCCCACAACCATCGCGGTTACAGTCGAACGCTATCCCACTAAGCCATTACAGTCTCAAATATTATGATTTTACGAAATAATTTCATTAATTATAATAATCTTAACGTTCCAACACAATTAATACTGAAGTGTCGTAATGATGCTTAATAAATTGGGCTCAATTACCACATGTCACGCCTCTATGCGAATGCGGTATATTGAAAAGGATTTTAATATTATAAGCGGACGTCATCAAAACGGAAGCTCTTGAACCCTTACCCGAAGTAAACATATTAAACGGGGCTGGTCCCGTGAAATAAATTTTTGATTGTGTTCATATAGCACTTGACGTTGTTTAGGAATGATTACTCTTATGTGTATAATGAAATCCGTGAAATTTTTAATTTCTCGTATTCCTACTAAATTTTCATCTAATATCCTAGTAATATTATAAATGCAAAAGTCTGTCAATGTATCAGTTTGATAGAAGTTTTTGTGATATGGATGCAGGAAAATACGGAGTAAAAATAGTCGGAAAGTGTCGAACATAGGATCTTTTTTAAAAAAAGATCAAGCTCTAGACAGCTGATATAGAAAATGAAATACCGATTTCGATGTCAGAAACATGTATAAACCTACATTTTTCTCAAAAATCAACTAAGGGCTCTTTCATAATGTATATGGAAAAATATAAACCGCGAGAAGTCAAAAATACGAATTATCTATAGTTATATAATTCAAACATAATTCAAACGTAATTCAGTCACGCCATTAATAACGAGCCCGAACTGTTTCTGGCTATAGCCAATCGTTGCCTCCAACTTCATTATTTTCCGAAAATATGGAAAGAGGCAACCGTCATCGCTCTTCCAAAGCCCGGGAAGGACAATTACGCCCATCCGAAGTCGTACAGGCCCATTGGACTGCTCCCTGTGCTGGGCAAAATACTGGAAAAGATGACAATAGCTAGACTTCGTCACCATCTTTTACCACGTATTAGTCCACACCAGTACGGATTTTTGCCTCAGAGGAGCTGCGAAGACGCCCTCTACACCCTCATCCAGCGCATTCGATCCAAATTGGATGAAAAGAAAATTGTCACATTGGTGTCACTGGATATAGAGGGTGCCTTCGACAGCGCCTGGTGGCCAGCGATTAAGATGAGGCTGATCGAGGAGAATTGCCCCGAAGGTCTCCGTAGACTGCTAAACAGCTATTTGGAGGACCGACGGGTGCGGGTGAGGTACGCGGGCCGGGAATACGGGAAGGCCACAAATAAAGGTTGTGTTCAGGGCTCCATTGGTGGCCCTCTCCTATGGAACCTGCTTCTGGATACGCTGCTGAAAAAAGTAGCAAAAAAAGGCGTATACATACAGGCATTCGCTGATGATGTCGTCCTGGTGTTTCATGGCGACGCAGCAACGAAGATAGAAAGAGAAGCAAATGCCGCTCTCCACTATGCTCAGGAGTGGGGTGACATGCATAAGCTTAAATTCGCTCCGGCCAAGACTAAAGCCATGGTCGTAACGAATAAGCTGAAGTATGACACACCACGGCTGAGCATGGGGGGAGCCGACATTGCCGTGACCAAAGAAATTAAGATCTTAGGACTCACCATCGATGGAAAACTGACCTTCAACAAACACGTTGCAAACATCTGTAAAAAAGTAATCGGAATCTATAAACAGCTTACCAGGGCAGCAAAGATCAGCTGGGGACTCCATCCTGAAATAATCCACACTATGTACATTGCGGTGATAGAGCCGATAATACTGTACGCGGCCAGCGCATGGGCGCCTGCAACTCGAAAACAGTGCGTACAGAAAAAGCTAAGCTCCATCCAACGCGGCTTCGCACTGAAAATTTGCAAAGCCTATCGTACGGTCTCCCTTCATTCGGCCTTGTTACTGGCGGGGATACTCCCCATTGACATCCGAGTTCGCGAAGCTGCGACACTATACAGAGTCAAGCGGGGGGAACCGTTCCCGGACCTGGCGGGGAGGGAGATCGAGCGAATGACTCCTGTGGCAGAGTGCCCGCACCCGGCGGAGCATATACGCCTGAAGTTCCTAAGCCTGGAGACGGAGGAAGAGCTTAAGGAGACCTATAGCAACACGAACGTCCAAATATATATGGATGGCAGTAAGATTGAGGGCAGGGTGGGCGCCGCACTGTCCATATGGAGCAGTGGGTCAGAAACCCGTGCCCTTAAGCTTACCTTGCCGTCCTTTTGCACCGTCTACCAGGCGGAACTTCTGGCTATATGTAGGGCCGCGGAGCTGGCCCTGCGGCACAGGGCAGGCTCGCTGGGTATATACAGCGACTCAAGGGCAGCACTGCAGACAATTGCAAATCCTAATCACCTCCATCCCTTAGCAGTTCAAGCGAGGAACAATATTAAAACCGTTTCCAACCAGAAAAAGCGGATCGCTTTGTTCTGGATAAAGGCGCATGCAGGGATGGAGGGGAATGAACGGGCCGATCACCTGGCCAAAGAGGCAGCTTTGAGACTGAAGCGGGCTCCCGACTACGGCTACTGCCCGGTGTCATTCGTCAAGAGAAGAATCCGAATGGACTCCCTTGACGAGTGAAACCGGAGGTACCAAGCCGGAGGGACCGCTTCGGTCACAAAGCTCTCCTTTCCCGACGCGAGGGAAGCGTACAGAGCGATTAAATGTATCATACCATGTAAGTATACAACCCAACTGTTCACCGGGCATGGTGGGTTCTCCGAGTATTTGAACAGGTTCAAATGCAAAGAGAACCCAGCATGCCCTTGCGACCTAAACGTTGCAGAAACTGTCCCGCACGTCATCGCGGAGTGCCCCTTGTACGCGCGACTGAGACTGGATGCGGAGTTCGAGTTGGAGGATAGGATAACTGTAGATAATTTGAATAGGCTAATTATGAGTAATAGAGAGAAATTTTTGAAATATTGTGTAAAAATAGTTAAAATAGTAAATATTGTTAAAATAGTTATATGATCCCAGCGTAAAAATAGTTAAAATAGTTATATGATCCCAGCATAACATAAAAGTTATTCTGCAGGATCATATAGGGATAGCAATAAGAATTAGGTATAAAATAAAAGTAGATAAGCACGTAGGATAGACAGTAATATTATAAGTTTGATTTCCTTTATAAAATATATAATAGTTATAATCCATAGAAAATAAGGTCTCCATATTCTTAATAATGGAGGTGCAAGAAAACAAAAAAAAAAAAAAAACACCGAAAAATCCAATTAAAATGTTTTAAGAAACATACGGAAGAAACAGACAGCACATATAAATATTTACAATTTTTGTATATTTGCAAAAATGTAAAGGTTTGAGTAACCATTGTATTACTACATGTTTAAATTTAGACACTATTATTTTTTTCTACAGCATCTAGAACGATCATCACAACATCGTTCTAGGCAATAAAGTTCTGTGACTAAATTGTTTTTTGTAATTGAAATACGTTCATTAATATTATAAATATCAAGGATTAAAGAGAGGTTTGACATTTTAATACCTAAGTGTTAGTGCAATAGATGATAGATTAATTTGATAATAATTCTTTATTATTTTTATGCATCTTCTTGAAACAAGTCAGGCATGGAAAATTTTGCGGAGATCAATAACAATAACAAAATGACGAAAGATTTTCTGATAATATGTCTTCTTCTACAGATACATACGTAATCAAAATGTAACTTAACGCTGTCTATACACGGAAGATATATAAGAAAAAATATTATTGAGGTCTTTGATCGATGGAACCGGAATGGAATCAGTAGATTCAAAAACAATAACTTTTTAATTTCTTTTTCTGGTTGTCTATACATTAATTTCAGAAATGTCTTAGTCGATTTTAATACAGTTTTGACTATTTCAATGAGTTCAATAAAAAACAAAATTAAAAATTTTGAAAAAACCCACGACGGTTTAATTGTAATTGAAAAAGGATAAAATAACTAGAAATCCCCCGCCTAAAAGAATATATGTAACGAGATGATGGGGACGACTTCGTCGGAGCTGCCATTACTTTAAGTTTGCTAACTTCTCCTAGGTTTTCATGCTGTTAAAACAGTTTTAGGAAAAAATTAAAATATTAATATGAATTTACAGTTTTGATAACTGGTATTCCTTTTAAAAACTTTAAGAACGAAATCTATACTGTTAGCTACTATATTTAAAATAGAGGTTGCAACTGGCAGCCCCCGACGAAGTTGTCCCCATCATCTCGTTACATATATTCTTTTAGGCGGGGGATTTCTAGTTATTTTATCCTTTTTCAATTACAATTAAACAGTCGTGGGTTTTTTCAAAATTTTTAATTTTGTTTTTTATTTTAAACTTTTTTAGGTGAATAGATACACATTATATATTATTACATAATTTCGAAATACTTTATAATTAATCTTCATGCAAATCCAAAAGAAATTATAAGCCCAATGCTTTCTGGTTATCAAATACTTATTGCAGCGCCTGGCAGATTGTCACCGTAACATTTTCAGGAAATTTAAGTCTAACCAAATCAGTGAAAATCACAAAACCCACTAGTAGTTTTGATTTTGAATAAACTAATTTATACTGGAGCGTCCCGTGGTAGTTCGTGATGTGGCATATAAAAACACGCAACAATTAAACCTGAACCTATCACAGAATACCGCATATAAATTGGTTTCACACAAAAAATACAAGCAAATGCTTACTGCAGCGCCCCCTGGTGAGTCAATACGATCAAACATATCCAAGAACATGCACTAATTAAACTTGAGCCTATCACTGAAACTGCATCCAAATCGAATTCGTCATTTTAGCCTTGCACAAACAATATTTTACTGCAGCGCCCCCTGGTGACTTGTCATCGTAATATAAATTTAAAAACATGCTCTAAGCAAAGCGGAATCTAATACTGAAAACTCTTTCCAATCGTACTAGTCGTTTTAGTTTTACACAAAAAATGGAAGCAGCTATTTACTGCAGCGCCCCCTGGAGAGTTGACACATACATGAAAATATGCATCAAGTAAACATACATGACATATATATGAAAATATGCACTAAGTAAATTTGAATCTATCATTGAAAACTGCATTCAAATGCCTCGTAGTTATGGACTCGTAGTTTTGGTTTTGCATAAACAAATGTACTTACTGCAGCGCCCCCTGGTGAGTAGTCACCGTTACACATATACGAAAAGATGCACCAATTAAACCTGAACCTATCGTTGAAAGTTTCATCTAAATCGGTCTAGTAGTTTTTACTCTGCATAAACAAATGTTTACTGCAGCGCCCCCTGGTGAATTTTCACCGTAACAAAAAAACAAAAATCTTAAATAATGCATCAAGCAAAGCTAACTCTAGTTCTGAAAATTCTATCCAGTCGGATTAGTAATTTCGGTTTTAGACAAATAAATACAAGAAAAATTTTGGTTTTACACAAAAACACTCAAACAAATGCTTACTACAGCGCCCCCTGATGAGTGGTCACCATAACACATATATGAAAAGACGCACCAATCAATCCTGAACCCATCCTTGAAAGTTTCATCTAAATTGGACTACAAGTTTTTGATTTGCATAAACAAATGTTTACTGCAGCGCCCCCTGGTGAGTTTTCCCCGTAGCAAAACAAGAAAAATCTTATAATATGCATAAAGCAAATTTGAATCTTTTTCTGAAAACTCTTTTCAATCGGATCAGTAGTTTCGGTTTTAGACAAATAAATACAAAAAAAGTACAAACAAATGCCTACTGCAGCGCCACCTGGTGGCTTGACACGATAAAACATATCCAAGAACATCCACCAATTAAGCTGAATCTATTACTGAAAACCGTATCGAAATCAGACTATTATTTTTTGAGATAATTGAAAACATTCGTTTGCACGTAAAATGCTTACCGCAGCGCCCCCTGGTGAGTTAGGGTAATAAGACATATCTAAGAACATATGCCAATTGAACCTAAACCTACCATAGAAAACCGTATCAAAATCGGACTTATAGTTTAGTTTTGGAAATAATTGACATAGTAATTTGCACAAACACACAAACAAACAAACAAACAAACAACCTCTCACCCCAAACACATATACAGTCGCCGTTCCGTCGCGGGTAAAAATAAATAGAGTTACAACCATTTAAATTTTATTAATTAATTGAAACTTCAATTTACGCAGGCGAAGCCGAGAGCAGGTCGCAGTAATGAAATATGTTTGTGAAACACAAGTAAAGAATCTTAGGTTAACAAACTATTTAATTATATTAAAACACCCAAGAGAACAAGACAGCTTCACAAAACCATTATTCTTCTCAGAATACGGTAAAAGGCTATAAATTAGTTTTAAAGACTACTCTTAGAGTTTCTAACCCTACACTAAACGACAAGACTTGAAAAGCTTTCAACGTAGAAAAGGTAATTTGAATTTAGTAAGGACATCCAATATTTACTAGAAGCATTCCATATAAATCAATGTCAATGTCATTGATGAATGATTAATGTTTTCAGTTTATAAGCGCTATCTTAATATCAGCGATAATAAAAGTAAGTTTTTTTTTAAATCTTGTATTATCACCAGATTTGGACACATGTCTAAAGTAAGCAAAGCGAAGACAACGAGAGCATGAGAAAACTTACGAATTAAAAGAATTTTTAGACATAAATGTTCTAGAAATCCTTTATTTTTGAAAAAGACATTTAGAAAACGTATAAAAATTTGAACGCAGCGGGATTCGAACCAGCGTCTCCTGAATACCGTTCAGGCGCTCTCACCACTGAACCATGCGTTCTACTACCATCTGCGTCGAAATTCTTATACGCTTTATTACAACTTATTTTTATTGTTAGCGTTAACAATTTTTTATACGTTTTCAAGTGTGGAAAAACACTTTAAAAATGTTTAAAAGGTATTTCTTTTTTTTCTTTCAATTTTGAAGAGAACTTTCAATAGGTGAAGATATCAATTATTTTTCAATATTTAAAATATTTTTACTGACGTCCCAACCTCGCACAATCGAAAGAAATACATATATGAAAAACAATTTTTCAGGTATTCCTTTCAGAAAATGATCTGTTAAAAATGTTTAATACAGATGTTTTTCATTTTTTTATGTTTCATAGCAAATTAATTTTATTTTACGTTTTTAATAATAGTTGCAATGCTTTCATTGTAATTTAAGAAATATTTTGAAACTCAGTATTAAAATTCTCTTGCATTACCGTCCTCTGGGGCACAGTGCTTACGTGTGAAATTCAACATAGCTCCTTTGGATTACTAAAAACAAAGATAAAGTACTTAAAAACTTGTTAATATAATAATGCTAATGTAAAACATGTTTTATTTTGTTGCTTTATTTTGTAACGCATTTACGAAATGTAAAAATATTAATTAATAATGTAGTTTTTCTATTTTTTACCAATGGCCAGCATGCGGCTCTATATATAATATGTCTGCTGCGCGGCGCATGTTTTCTTGCGTTTATTTCAGTTTCATATTTTGTAATGACTCCTTAATTCTCTGTATTTCTTCTATATTTTTATTTTATGAGCCGTAAGCTTTATGCCGACATCATCATACAAAAACTTTCATTCCCCATTCTGTACCCTTTAGGATATATTTTAAAAATTTTGAATTTCATATTTATTTATTTATTTATATACCTAATAAAGAGCCTACAAAATGAATTTCATGCTTCTAATTTTTAAAATTATATAATTTCCATACAGACTTTCATCCCTTATTAACAACCCCTTAAGAGTCCGTTTTTTAGATTAAAAAAGCATATGTCCTTTCTCAGTCTTTAGATTATCTCTGTGCCAAATTTTAATTAAATCTCTCGATTGATATTAAACGTATAGACAGACTGAGTTTCTTTCGCATTTATAATTGTAAGGATTCCATAAGGACACGAAAGAACTACTTTAGAAGTTGTCCCATGTAGGACAAGGACAAGGATAAAGGACAAGACATACGAGCGTTTGGGTCACTTGATGGTAGGTGAACACGGGTACCCACGACTCTGAGTAACATCAGAACGAACATCAACGCACTCAGTGTTGCCGGTATTCAGATGGAAATAAACGCGATAGTATCTACCCATATCATATCAACCTAGAAACACCGTGGCACGTGGAAGAAAATTTATAATTTATATAATATTGTGTGATATGATGCAATAATTAATGAAATTGAATGTACAATGTAAATAGTTAAAACAAATACGAATATAAAATTTATATATTCGATCTTTTGTATTATATGAGAACTCTTGTATATGTACAAAAATTTCTCAGAAGATTTTGGTTTTCTACTAAATCCGTAAATATTTCGGGATATCCTCTTAGTTCCTTAACCTCCCAAGGATATCTACATACCAAATTTGAGCTTTCCACGCCAAATACTTTTAGCCTTTAGTTGTCTGTTAACATACATGGACTATTAGGTAGACCCGCTCGCTGCTTCGTCTACATAAATAAAAGCTTCATCCAATTTAAAGAAAAAAGTTATTTATAGCACCTTTATAAACTAAATTTATGACCCGATTTAAATAAAATAAGAACTAAATGTTAAGGGTTCCTAAATTTTTCCGAAACCTAAATTAGTTCCGAACTAAATGTTAGCTAAATAAAATACTCAGAATTGTATTTATATTGCGTACGCCATTTTAAATATTAGCGTACACAATGGCACGGTCAAACAGAGAAGAAATTTTAAAATCATCTTTATGTGTTATATTATACCTTCTGATAAATGTCCCCAATAATATTTTTTTCTCATATATCTTACATGTACATATTTAACTGGTTATATTTACATTAGTACCACAGACAGTAATCTGTTATAAATGACTAAATTCAAATAATACTATTAATTTCAAATACGTCATTAATATATAATTTATTTACCCTTATTTTTACCTTCGCCGAATTCTAAGGCATTGCGTGGCAAGTGGAGGAACTTAACGTCGCGCTTTGCCTCGAGAGCAGAGCGGAGACAATGAAAATCGAATGGGAATCGAACCCACAACCAGTTGTTTACAGTCACATGTTTGTACCACTGCGCCACGACTGGCCTCAATTTGTATATATAGTATATACAAATTATATGATACATAAATTACCTTACTTTGAATATTTCCATACATATATATCTAATTTAATATTTTAATAATAACACCTTTGTACCTCTGCGTATTCCCATCAGTTCGAATGTTTGTGAGATTTATTTGCTTAAGGGTAATTTATCAAAAGGGTTTGATGTTTTCAAATCACTACACAGACAAGCTTTTACCATCAATGTCACGCATCGCCTTATATATTCATTTTATAAATTCGGCATAAATGTGAGATATATTAGGGCGATAAATGAAGAAAACGTGCCGGAGGATAAGAAGATATACTTAAATATTTTGTTCGCAAAAGCGAAATTTGTTAAAAGTTATAAAAGTAAGAAAAGCTATATACCGTCCAAACTAAATACATTTAAGTTATTTTTTATTATAAAAAAATGAAGACATGGTTGCCCAGTGTGGCGGAGTCTGAGTGTAAATGTGATAGTGGTAGGTTCAATTTCTATTCAAAACTGATTATATTTAAATTATTTTTTTCCCCTGCTCTAGTAAGGCAAATATAAATATAAACACAATATTGACTTCTGCCACTCAATGTCACGAATTCGTATGGAAAGGGGAGAACGGATTGTCTCGATACTGGGTGCTCTCTGCGTTACAAAATAAAATTAATAAATGATTGTAAGTAGCTGTTTCTTCTCAATAAATGATAGGAAAAGTCAAATAAATCATAATTCATATATAGACTTTGTCCGCGCAGAATTAAACAATATAGTTACAATTCTAAAATAAAAGTAGCCTTAGTGAGCTTAAGGTACTCCTTTTTACATCAACTGCTTGCCAGTGAAAGTTCCATCAAAATCAATCCAACCTTTCTAGAGATTAGCTGGAACAAACAAACAAACAGATGGACAAATTTAAAATGTAAAAAAAATGGTAGACGTACCATGTACCTATACATTTAGCGGTTTTTGTAAAATTACAAACATTCAAAAAACATTCAAAAATAAATTATAATAAAGCGTATAAGAATTTCGACGCAGCGGATAGTAGAACGCATGGCTCGGTGGAGAGAGCGCCTGGACGGTATTCAGGAGGCGCGGGTTCGAATCCCGCTGCGTTCAAAGTTTTATACGTTTTCTTTAAAAGTCTTTTACAAACATTCATTTTATAATAACTGCTAATTGTATATGTGTTCTAAAATTACAAGCAGTCACTCCAAATGTATTTATTTCTTTATATAGTATAATTCTTAACATGCCTATATTTTACTGCATACCATTTCCATGGATTTTATTCGTATTGCGGCATAGTCAGATACGCTCACAATGTATTTACTATTCTTACTTCTTCTTAGACTCACGATATGGAAATAAAAAAGTGTCTTAACGAAAAATATCACCTAAAATATAAGCTCAAATACTTAGCTAATATAAACATTTTCTTTGTTCCACAATACTCATTGTTATGTGTTATAACAATGAATATATATTCAAGAATAATGATATCATAATCCTGCGACTTAATTAAATTATACGTGAACTGCATTTAATGCAATAGCTCCACCGGGGAACTTAATTGTCCGTGTCTAATGCACTTTTAGTGTGAACTGAATTACCAGCACCTTACTAATTACGTGAGAAGTTTTGTGAGAGTATTAAAACTACAAGAAGTTCATTAAGTTTGTAATACGACTACGTCTCTGTTTGGCGACGACTTAAATATTGAATGTTCACTCTCTTATATAATAGAACTAGCTAGAAGCGGGTTGACGTCGAGAACTACAATTTTCAACCTTTTTTCAACCACTTAGGGATTGATTTTTTGAATAATTGCTAGCCAATGTTAACCTCGCGTCATCAACGATCTCATGAGAAAATACATAGAAAGTTGTCAAGCGGTTTAAATTTTTCATATATTAATTTTCATCCTCTTTTGGGTTGATTTTAGAAAAAAAGTAGCCTAATGTTTAACTCTGTGTCTTCAAAGACTTTCGTTCCTAATTCTACCCAATTCTGGCAGCCGTGAAAACGTAACAAACAGACAGACGGACGGACGGACAAACAGGGAATTTTTGTCATTTATAATATTAGTACGGACTTATAAAAAATAGACAAGATTAACTTTTAAACTCTACTATGACTTAAATTTGTTGGCGTCGCTTCACTGCAGCTGGATCTAGTTAGTATTGCTTCCGGAATGCAATAATTTTGAATTCAGATCTCAAGCGACTGCTTTTCTGTATTTTCAATATTTCTATATATAGTAGCCTGTTTGTCTATTCAGATTCGGGAATTATTAAATTTGAATTGTTGTTTTACAATTATATCATAATATATATTTTAGATTATTTTTAGGCCATAATCTACACGATGTTTTAAATTAGAAAAAATATTTATAAATTACCTTCACATTCCAGCCACGCTATGCGGAGTCTGGACCTCGAGCTAATAGCGGAGAATGGAGTGTAGCACTAGTTCCTCTCTACTTATCCCGCTACGTTGAACAAAATGAAGAGCTGAAAAAAAAAGAATTAAATGATTTATTAACAATTATATTTCCACGAAATATTGTGTCATATATATTATATTTCAAATTAAATGTAAATATAACTGTTTATTTATATATCTAACACCATATTATCATCTAACTCCATAATAATAACATAAAAGACTATTTTAAATTAGAAAAAAATTCTACATGACATGTGGGTGACAGTCAAGACACGGTATACCTGCATATAACAAAGACGGTGTTCCATTATTACTAGTAATAAAGCAAGCTGCGCTTGTCACCTTGGAATAACACAAGTAAGTTCGTTAATGACATTGCCCTCCAAGAATAAATTTGCACAATATTGCATCTGAGCAATTTCACAGTGATAACGATCGAGTGGATTTTCACCATTTTACACTAACTATAAAAAAAAAATAAAGTTTTTTAAGGCAAAAATAATTTTATAATTGTTTTCAGCACTTGTTATTTAAATTATCTGTTTAATCCTTATAAATATATTTCTTAAGTAAAATTTGTATTTTGGGTATATGCATAATGTACCTATATGTAATAACTTATCTTATTTAAAGGCGGCCTTTTTGGCCCAGCGTCGTGGCGCAGGGGCACGTAAGTATGACTGTAAACGCGACTGGTTGTGGTTTCGATTTCCACTCGAGGAGTGAAAATATTTAATATTTCCATTTCCTTCGCTCAGGTATCGAGACAAAAGCGCGGCCTTAAGTTCCGCCACTTAACACGTAATGCCACCACATTCACATTCCACGGGGAGTAGGGAAGGGAGTGTCCTAACACTAGGCTCCCTCTGTCTACCCTGCTGTGTGCGAGACACAGTGTTAAGTTAAATATTACTCTTTCACCTAAAAACTAATGAATGTTTTTTAATGAAACTTTACTATAATATAGCTTATACATCAGAATAAAACATAGGCAACAATTTAAAAAGATATTATTATTGTCGCGGACACAGCTAGTAGGTACTTATACAATCTAAATCTAGAAAACGGCTCGAATGATTTTCTTGAAATTTAATATGTAAGGGATTTCAGGGGAGAAAATACGACCCAGCAAGGTATTTTCTTCTTTTAATTTTTTTTATTTGTATTTTCAGGCAATAAAAAGTTGTTCAAATGTCATTAGTATACAACTGTCAATTTCGCGAAGGTTATTGACGTTGTGGTGATAATCCTTTTTAAACCAGAAGTCTGCAGTTTACTCCTGATATCCAGTGTATTTTTTTTTGTTATAATTTATTATATTACGTTTTTTTTTGTAATTCGTTTTAATTATTATTTATTTAAATGTATAATATTTTTTTATTTTCTTTTTTGTTTTAATTATATTTTATGATTATAATTTTTATTTATTTTACATTTTTTTATTATAATAATAATTAATACTGTCAAAATCAAGAGTTACCAAAAAGAAATGCTGAGCAGAACTCGGTCACCTGATACTGTACACTTACGAGTAAGTACAAGTTGTTACGGCTCATGTCTACAAAGGTAGGTGCGAATATCCGTCTTCATTGCAATCTATCTTCATCGTCTTACACGTTATAATTAATCTTTGTTATTTCACCAAGTAAATCAAAAATTAAATTAGATATAATGTATTTTTGGTATAAATATAATTTTATGTCTTTTAATATAATATAATTTTGATAAATAAAAATAAGACGTAAAAATATTCACTTTCAAATCAAATTCAGAAAATATTTCAATTTATTATCCATTTTCTGATTAGTCATATATTTAATCCACATTTGTTGATTATAAACACGAATGGCAAACAACATATTCTATTTTCTATTTTCCACAATGTGGGAGTCAAAGTCAATAATAAGCGATTTCTTGATCCAATAAAGTTCAATTAACGTCTATGAAGCGTGGAATGAAATATAAAATGGAGCCACCAGTGGCCGCCGTAAAATCCGTTACAATAAATATTTTATGATATTGTGCATTAGATCCTGGTTATATGACGCGAGAGACTAATTTCTTTGAGACTATAAAACATATAAAATGAGTTCACGTGCTTAAATTACATACTTACTTTACAGCCATCTACGCCAGTTTGCATTGTATCGTTTCGGCATCAAAAATATAGATTATTTACAATTGCGATGGTCGGCATCATGGCCAGGATCCTTAAATATTAGTCATTCTGATATCTTCAGTAATTAGGTGGGTTATACTACCACAAAGAGTATCTTATATTTTGGCTTATTGGTATTAAATCTGTGGTTGTCTTACGATCTTATATTCCTCCTTTGATTTTATCTATTTATAAACTGTAACAAACAATGTAAGGTCGTCCACAAATGTCACCGAAAACGTATGGAACATTGGAATTGTATTAGATTTCGAAGAAATATTTACGATATCGTACACTTCAGATATACGTGGGATGGAGATGATATTGTCGAATTTATTACACATATGTATTTTTAATAAATTAGGACATTATTCACACTATTGAGGTAGTCAAAAATTAATTGGATTAATATTAGACTTATATGTCATTATACATAATTAAGTATCCAAGTAAACTTGGTATTGTCATTTTCTAGACATCGCTACGGCTTAAATAAAATTTAAATCAAAAATGGTGAACTGAAAGAACTGAAACTTTCCGAGTGTATGGGTGGGATAAGGCAGACTAAGTCAAAGACAAGACTACAGTCTGCCCTTAACAACTGTAAAAAGACTAGCAATAATCAATTGACAATAACAATAATATATAACAAATTGAAAACATATTTCAAATATCTATAATAAATATTAAAATAGCTGGTTTACTATAGGATAAAGAAATCATTGATATCTAAAAATTGAAATAATTAAAAATGTAATACACATAATGTAGGTACTTGTCAAAAATTATTATTGATTTAAACTGATAAATCGTTCAAACATCGAATTATAATCCATATTAGCTGTGAGTTACGAATAAAATTATTCATGAAACGTTAAATTTCTCTTTCATTTCCTTTACGAGCCGTGTAATAGATAAATGGAGAACTGTTATCAGTTTCCTGTTTGAATATTATAAATGATTAATTTTTTATATTGCTAAACAGATTTATATATTAACTTGGGTATTATTTCCGCTTTACTCCAAGAAGACACTTTGTTTTTCACGTTTCGCGATTTCGAACAATTGTGGTGAGTGGCGGAACTCAACGCCGCGCTTTCTCTTTACTTATAATTCTGTACTAGCATCTCTATTTTCAATAATATAGCCCCATGCTTTTTCGCGCACAACAAGGTAGCCAGAGAAAGTCTAGTGTCAGAACACACCGATTTCCACTTTCAGTCCCAACATCGACATTGCGTGTTGAGTGGAAGAAGTTAACGCCGTTCTTTGTTGCCAAATCGTAAAAATTAAAATAATTCAAATACTCCGAGTCAGAATCGAACCAATTCGCAGTCAAACGTTATACCACTTCGCCACGACGGTCAACGAAGATATTTAATCTTCCAATAATTCAGTTAACGTTATAGCAATAATTAATATATGTACTACAATAATAGCAATAATTGAGAGACAATGTTTCCAAACTATTGCTATTGTAATAAAAACATTTTTAAATGCAAGCCATGAGCATCTGTTCCTAGTTTACATTATAAATAATCTCACAATACATAAAGTACAAACGCATTAACGCTTTACATAATCTGTTTATCTGCTTTAAGCTTGGGAACGTGATTAAGGAGCAACAAGAGGATATATGATATCTAGTATCATTGCAAAACTATTAAATGGGGAATCCATTTGAAGCAAAAACAACAATATTAATTTAAAGAAGTTATATTACGTTATATATAACTAAAATAAATACAGTGTATTTTTGTAGAAAATTCTTTTTTGTATATTTAATTGTTGTGTATGGCTTTGACCTATACTTTCAAAAACGAATATAGATTTCATCATCTAAAATGTATCTATACAATATTTTATATTATTTTATAAACTACATCTTGGGGCCAGTCATGGTATGGGTTCGATTCCCACTCGAGGAGTGGAAATATTTATAATTTCAAATCTATGGAATCAAAAAAAAAGAAGAAAAACTATAACTTCATTAGTATTAGAAAATATATAGTACATGTAGATTGTAGGTATCCTCACTCCATGCTAATACTAATATCATAAATGCAAAAGATTGTCTGTCTGTGACGCTTTCACCGCTAATCTACAGGCCCAATTTATATGAAATTCAGAATAAAAATAATTGAATACGTAGGATCAAATAAAGTATGAAAAATCTAAACCGCTTGACCGATTTTGATGAATTATCTCAGAAAGAGAGGGTTACCTATTTTCTTTTAAAACTAACCTGTCATGGGCTGAAATATGGGTTGAAATTTATGTGAATAATATAAGCCACTTATATTAAACGAGGACTCGAGCTGTTAAAATTACGGAACAGCTAGTTGTTTATTTCACGAGAGCGACGCCGCGAGCGGATCCCTAGTTAATATATAAAAAACCATTTCCCTTTATATTTATATTTACTTTACTACATTTTTGAAGGAACGTCAAATTATACTAAAATAAAGCAAAAATGCCTAATGCCCTTTTATTTGTAGTATGTAAAACCCTATGCCGCCAACTAGGTCAAGAGGTACGAAAATATAAGATTCGCCGCTTTTAAAACCTAACGATATAGCCTTCCTAAGCTTAAAGCTACTGTAATCTTTGGGATGAATTAATTTTGTATTCTCTAACGTACAAAATATGGTAATTTTTTTCTGGCTTACCGAGGTTTATAGTCTCCTGAGATTTAAATATAGCTTATGTGGTTAAAATAATGTTTTGGAATATCGATTTTCATTTCTTAACAAGAGTTGTGGTTATAAAATTACTTTTAATAGTTGTTTATTACTACTGCCTTTGCGGTATCGCCTCTTTATATTGTCACATTGATTTCGTGTAATAAATTTAACTACGTTACAATCAGGACGACTTGTAATCTACAGCCTACCTTGTACTTTAAGGATTTTGAAGTATTATTCACACAGGAAATTGAAAAAATATTTTTAAAAAGTGTATAATAATTTATATAACTATTTCCCATTGCGTTCAAATATATTTGAACGCAATGGGATTCGAACCCACCCTGCCTGGAAACCGTCGAAGCGCTGTCAACGCTAGGCCTAGCTTTCTTCTGCCTGCATATGCTAAATTACCCTTATTACAACTTATTATTCGGCAAAAAAAATAAAAACTGTGATTTTTACACAATCGATAAGTACAGAAATGTTTTCATTTTTCCACACTGGTACTTGACATTTGACGCAGCAACAAATTCTTGAATTTAGGCAGAGTGTGGAGAACGAAATACACACTCTGCCTCTCTCCTTTTTCTCTGACTACCCTTTTCCTAAATTTATCAAATTCGCTACTGATGCAGGCGGAGGGTTAGTGGAAACACGGACACGGTAATGAGGGACTCCGGACTAGCAGCTGGTAAGCTGCCGAATACCCACAACAAAGCACACGGTGTTCCTTCTCGACTGCCACTAGCCGAAGCCACGGGTATGTAAGTATTTCGAAAACACTAGCCCCCCTAACTACTCTCCTATGCTTCAAAAGTACACCTAAAAATCTGTTTTTAGCGTTATACCAAAAGTCATGTTTTGTACCAATCTGGTTAATAATAGGTTATTAACCAGATTGGTACAAAACATGACTGTCTCTGTATAGGTACAGAAATCTTTTAAGGAGATATTGGCAACAAAAAGCTAATGCATAAAAATTTCAACACTTTTAAATGTAAATGTATATTTTAATTGACTAAAACGTTTGCACACATCATATACTCGTAGGTGTTCACATTTTGTGCAAAAACTTAATGATACGAATAGTCAAAGCGTACATTCAAGTTTTTGCACAAAATTCCGAGGATGATCCTCACTTATAATAATTAATTTACCTACATACATAAATTATAATAGACTGCATTTAAGCACTATATTAAATGAAAATGATTTTAATTATTTCTTCTTAATTGAGGAAATAACAAAAAAAAGTTATAGTGCATCTTTAAAAGTAATTTAAGGATCATAATTAAATTAACAACTTAAATTGGCTACTTGATGTATAAAACTTGATTATAAACGTTGCTCAGCTCAAACAGCAGGCGCAATCTTATTTAAAAATTTCGCTTAAAAAATCTGCTCCTTGCTATTAACGTATTTTTCACTATCGCAGGACGAGGCAAAGAGAACAACAAAAGTGCACTTAATTTTCACTAACTTCAAGCGGATTTACGACGTGGCTTCTTCAGCGAAAATTGCTTTCTTTTTTTGACATTTTCAGACCTCTCCTTTTCATGACTACTTTTAAAATATAATATTCTTTCAATATGTTCCCCGTAAAAGGAATATACGACATAACCACGCTGTAAGCGGAGCTGAATGCCATGAAATGTATCACAAAGTATAAAAAATAATTGGATGTTTTATATTGATTTTGTTTTATGTTTCCTTTGGGATATTGACTCTCTACATATTACAAAATGGAGTGTGAATAAAAATTATGTATATATGACATTTTATTTAAGTAACTGCGTGCATACACAGATATAAAAAACACAAATATGCTGGCCTAGCTTCACTCTTACTATGATTCATATTGAAAAAATAGCATGGCAAATTTGGTATATTGACCGATAAAAGTACAGTACTTATTTTGGAGTCTAAATTTTATAGATTTAGATTTCATCTGGGCAAAAATCTGAATAAGTTTTGTACATATACATGTTAAATGATTTTATTTACCGAAAATTAACATTGAGATAATGGTACTAAGGCCGCCGTGGCGCAATGTGCTAGTGTCTGACTGTAAACGCAACAGTCGTGGGTTTGATTTCCACTCGGCAAATTATTATGTTTAAATCTTAATATCTTCGTTCTAATACCTAAAACAATGCTCGAAGCTGATTTCCACCTTTAAATAGGCAATATCTCGATTTTGGGAGGAAAGTGGAGAGCGTAGTGTCTTAACACAAGGCTCTCTTTGATTATCTCGTCGAAGGCCACTAAAACCTGTTTATCTTAATATCTCATTGCCTTATTACTCGCAGGTCAATAAGGGTTATTATGAAAGTTATTTATTGTCCAATTATTTTATAATTAAACTTCATGTTATCTTTCTCCAGATAAATATTGTAAATATACCTAACAATAACTGTTTTTACAAATTATTGAACGAATACACAGCATTCATTACGAGTCGACGAGACCCTTAATACTTCCTTTTTCAACCCAACAATATAATACATACTATACACAAACACAATACCAAATATTCGACCAAATTCGTTTCATTGATATTTCGTAACATGGGAGCAAATGAATTTTCAGAGAGCCGCCCTACATAGCTAATAAAGTAGAAATTCAATAAAGCGTACCAGTGTAAATCTCAATTGTAGTGTTAGCCTCATCAAGATATCGGATTCGGTAAGTTGCCCTAAATAAAGTGAGGGATCGTGTAGGAATTGGTTCATTTATTATATGCATTCCCTTGTGTTGAGGCTTAGGCTACCCGTTACATTTTGGAAGTAAAGGTCGAATTCAATTTTGTTACGGCTCTTTATTTGTGCAGTAGTTTTATAAGCCAATATCGTTTGATAAATATTAATCAATTATAATATTATGCTGTTGACGCTTTCAATATGACACTAATTTAGACTAAAGCAGTCTAAATTGGCGTTAACAAAACGTTAATTAATATGAAAAAAGTGATAAATTATGAATACTACTTATTCTAAATTAATTAGTGTTTAAATAAAGAAAAATATTATGTATTTTGTACTGGAGAGTTTTTGTACATAAAAATGGTTTTCTTGTATTTTGCAAAAACGTTATGTAGGTACTCAAAAATAAAGTATATTTGTTATTATTTTTCATTAGATGTTTCCTTGGACTTAATAAACCTTTCGATACTATTCACTTTTATTATCCGTTATTATAAAAAATTGGACACAAAATTGTACCAAATTGACCATCTTATATACCTAATATACACAAACAAAACTCATTTGCCGGTCATTTTTCAAGTAAGAATTACAAATTTTCACTGCTGGCTCCAAGTAGTTTCTTAAACGAGTTGTCGAAATGTAAGCCAAATGAAACTTTGGAGAATTACTCTCTGTTTATACTATAAGTTTACAAAATAGGTCGTAAGCCACTATCTTTTCAAAGTTAACATACTAATATCATTTTTTTGCAAATTTTAAATATTATAGAACTTTAACAGTCTAACAACAAAACCAAACATTTAGTTTGGTGTAGGGTAACTTTATTAAATCGCTTTTAAAGTAGCCAACTCTAGTAACTAGCATTTCTTTCCTATTTCTTGGTTCTAGTATATTTCTTAATATATTTTTGTACCGGATTAAATGTTTTCGAGATTATTTTTTTGTGAATACCACCTATTAAAGTTGTTTTTTCTATAAGTTATTGACATTTTTTCAGCTTGTTGTTTTTTTAGACAATACCGGGTCGTCAGAGAGGTCCTTGTCTCAAGACGGAGACAAACGTGACTGTCCCTCCGAAATCGAGACTTTGCGTGTTGAGTAGCGAAACTCAATGCCACGTTTTGTCTTAGGAAGAGGTGAAAATTTAAATATACTCTGAGTGAGAATCGAACCTACAAACATCACATTATAGTCAGACACTGACCCACTGCGCCACGACGACCTGCAATTTGCTAAAAAATAAATTTTCTATCAATACTATTTGATTTAAGAAGCCTTGATTTACAGTAGCTATAGAATACGAAAAGTATTTTATTGAGTTATGTTAAAAAAACACACAAGCGCAAACTTAACATGTCTAGTTTTCCGAAAATATATTTTTCCCAAAAAAATCACGTAGCCTCAAATATCTGCTGAATCACTAAAAATTGCCAACATTCGTCGGGTTTAAATGGATAGCTATTGAGGTCTCCCACCCGTGAATCACTGTTGATCTGTCGATAGAGTTACACTTACACTGCCAATATGATAGTGCAGCTGATCTCTAGCCATATTCCAATATTGTTTGCTATTTCGTTTAGCTTAGAAAGGTGCAGATTTTGACAATTGAATTATTTTTAAAAGTAACTATTTTTTTTTGTAAAGTAAAGAAGCAGACTCTTGTCATGGTTCAGAATTATATGTCATAATTACATTTGAACTTGACACAATATTATACAAATGTATAAAGATGTTACTTAATAGTTTTACAGAAAAGTTTCTTGTTTCGTATTTGAGTTAATTGTTTTTTTATGTTAAAGTTGACAATAAAAAATAACTAAAAGGACTACGCCTATACGTACATTTTGCACGCTTTTCTTCTATAGCAGGGTAGTCAGAAAGAACCTAGTGTCGAGAGCCTCCGTTCACCCGTTCACCCGAATTCACGACGTTGCGCGTTAAATGGCAGTACTCACCGCTACACTTTGTGTTTAGTACGAAAGCAGAGAAATTAAATTAATATATATTCGAACCCACAAACTTAGCGGTTAGAGTTAGACGTTTACTGTAACACGACGGCCTCTATATACATAAGTATCAAGTAAGCTTCAACATTAACAATATATTATAAAGTATACTATGAAATCGAAATAATATTCCTACCTTTAACACGACTCCAGAGACTACAATACCAGTAGTAAATCAGGAATTATCCAGGAAAAAATGAGAGCGTATCACATATGTCAAAAAAAAGCTGCGTAATTTCAGTATTTATTTCCGGAATAGAAGGGTAGTCAGTGACAGACAACACAGTGACAACTGTGTGTCAAGACTTTCCGTTCTAAACTTCTCGCACGATAATTATCGGGATTATTATCAATTACAATCGTGACTTTGCGTGTTGATTGACGAAACTGAACGGCGCTCTTTGCCTTTGATACAAGAGCGGAAACAAGAAAATAATTTAAATTTAATTCCCCCGACTGGGGATCGAATACGCAACCAATCAGGCTTATATTTAGACGCCATCCCTTCGCACCACATGTACGAGTAGATACCCCTTAAGCAATAAAATTCTATATAACCCTTTATTGACATAACTTGATCCTAAAAATTTGGATGTTGGAATATTTTTATCTTATTTATACCACCTATGTTATATGTACATCGTAAAGTCTCCCGTTGCCTTATATTATGTGTTTGTTCGCCCTTTATGTAAATTTGTATGTAAGTATTAAATATAATGATATGAAAATATAAAGTAGCATCTTTTTTAACTAAATTAAACTTATTGTGTACATATTAAATTATTTTTTAGCCTTGACTTGTAGCAGCTGAAGGCTGTGCTTTACTGGATCTCTTCTTTCTTAAGTAGGAATCTATAATTATTTTATGTCATCTTTTTAGAGGCCAGCGTCTGACTGTAGACACAGTGGGTTGTGGGTTCAATTCCCACTCAGATTATATTTAAATTATTTTTATTCTCCGCTTAGACAAAGAGTGGGAGATTTTTTTCTGATAAACATTTGAAATATTTTAGCTATTTAATACATTCATTAATACATACATTTTGATAAATCATTCATTAATACATACATTTTGATCATGAATTTGCCCCCCCCTTGTACCCAACAAACAATCTTTCGAACTCGGGTCATAAGTAGAGAACGAAGTGTCACGAGACTTGCTTCTCTCTACCTTCCCAGCTATACGAAAAAAGGCGTAACGTTGAAAAATAGTTATTTTTTTATATCAATCTACTTCCATGCCCTTCAATACGTAACATTAGTTATGTTATTTGTGATCAACTGACACCCTCAAAACACCATAACCAGAGTCATGGTTATAGTTTATAATATAAAACAAGTTTTAAATATCTAGCCATGTATAGGAAATCACGTATAATAAAATGTTGATAGTAATTTATACCAAAGCAAGTTGAGGCCGGCTTGCCCTATATGAAACAGGTCGTAATGATGTTTAACTCAGATGACTGTTTTATTTGAAAACACAAATAAATTGGTCAATTTACATAAATAAAACACGCTAAACGCGATGTTTTGACTTAGAAAGAAAAAAGAAAGATAAGGGAAACAGCTTAGAGTTGAAAATTAAATATATTACACAACTATCCTTATAAAAATATATAACTAGGGCTATACGTTCCAGTTAGGGCTATAGGTTCCAGTTAGGGCTATAGGTTCCAATTAGGGCTATAGGTTCCAGTTAGGGCTATAGGTTCCAAATAGGGCTATAGGTTCCAATTAGGGCTATAGATTCCAGTTAGGGCTATAGGTTCCAGTTAGGGCTATAGGTTCCAATTAGGACTATAGGTTCCAGTTAGGGCTATAGGTTCCAGTTAGGGCTATAGGTTCCAGTTAGGGCTATAGGTTCCAGTTAGCGCTGTAGGTTCCAGTTAGGGCTATAGGTTCTAGTTAGGGCTATAGGCTCCAGTTAAGGCTATAGGGCTTACCGTTGTGACGATTCATAACGATTGTAATAGCCTCAAATTCGTATTCATTTTTAATGTTAAGACTAAGTTATTTTTCGCAACATATCATTCTGAGCATTGTTTTATTATTTGTAAAATATATTTTTTATGAGAAACATTTTAAATATTTTAAATACACCTTTCTAATAACTAAAAAATTTAGAGGGTAATTTTAATACTCTGATAAATCATTCATAATATTGAAAGCATTTTTAAATGTTGGTTACTTCTGTACTAATTAATAAAATGATTATTACAATTTAATGTAAATTATTACTAAAAACTTTGCAGACACGTTTATTATTACGAATATGATCGAATCACTAATTATATTAATTATTATATTGGATTTATCTTAAAGTCTAATGACAATTTAAATGTTTTTTGATATATTTCAATAAATTCAATTTATAAACACGTGAATGCTTACATAAATACTGAATGTTTATTAATGGATAAATAAATACCAATATTAGTAAGAAAGAAAGGATTTTTTTATAGGTACGTAAGGTGTACTAGAATCAGATAAGTAATTCCGTTTTTCCAAATTCCGTGCATTTATAGATAAGAATCTTAGATGGCGGAACCTAACGCCGCGCTTTGCCTTACCATTCGGGAGACAAACTTTTATAATTTAAAAAAATGTTGAAATTACCTGCATTAAAATATTTCCCAACTGCGTCGAAAAAAAATATTTCATACGTATAACATTACGTGAAAGTAATATGTAACGTATCAATAGATACAACAACACAACAGTGCTTAAAAGCTAATGGAACTTTTCCCATTTGTCAGGGCAACGTCCGGCCTCGTCACGTGTTCTTTCTATATATCTATACAAATGTCCACCGCAAAGGTCAAAGAGTAAACATAATATAGAAAAAAGTCACTAATTCTCCGTTTTCTGCGTCCATTTAGAATATATTGTTTATTGAATGAAGGACATAACATCTGATTATTTAACCAGACCAAAGAAGAATTTTTTTTTTTTGTTGATGAAAGGGGGGCAAACGAGCAGAAGGACCACCTGATGGTAAGTGGTTACCTTAGCTTACGGACATTTACAACAAGTTGTGGCTGCGTTGCCTGGGGGACAAGGAAATAAAGGAGGAAGGATGAGGATGGTGGGATGAGGATGGTGGGAATAGGAAGAGAGCTGGTTTACATGCCATCGTTCGTCTTTGACATTATAGTGGTCGCTAGCCAGTCGGAGAACTTATCTCCTACCACCAAGCTGCAGGATTACCCGCCTTTTACGGGAAGCTGCCCAGCGTCGGAGGGGAATTGTATTCTAACCCCACGGGTAAAAAATATATACATACTTCTTACTTACTACGTTTTCTATCGTATAGCACAGAAGTCAAAACACTCCGTTCTTCACTTCCGCTGTTAGATAGCTGATGTAATAAGGAGTAACTTATACTAGTTTTATTTTTAAATTACAACATTTAGTTAACGCTTTGCGGACGAAATCACAGGCACAGCTAGTATATTTATAAAATAGGTACTTACACATTACTTAATGAGAGAAGAAAACAGCGCTGGAATTTTATTAACAACGGTATTTAAACTTGACCGATATTTTTTCACCTTGTACTAGCGTAATATCGTGTACTAAGGAAAAATTCTATACATTTTTTTCTACAGATTAGGTTATTAGAAAAAATCTTGTTAAATGGTTTGAATCGCTGAGCACTGAAAGAGATGTTTATCAAATTAGAGTGACTTGACTTATTTCTTTTGACAATGTCCTACAAAAAAAATAGTAAACTCAATGAATTTAGTCATATTAATTGTCAAAGCTTTGTTTATTCTATTTGCTTAAATAAATATAATAAAAATAATATATAAGTTTTATTCAGATTCGTAATTTCAGATTGTAATATTTTCTTTTCGACTTTGGAACTCTAACCACCGATAGAATATTAATTCTAATCCTATCCATTATTTTGTCTTTTATTAGACGACTTCAAATAGAAAAAGGTTGTCATTTCGACTATATTTTTTTCATATGTGTTATTAAAGAACATTTTGATGGATTGCATCGATTTTGATGGTTCTTTTTTAAATGGAGGCAGGGAGAGACCTCGGTTACCTTCAAGAACAGTATTGACAATACTGGAGGGCACGTAAAAAACATGAGGACCCCTCGGAGGGCGTTTATGAAGAGTAGGGCTTCCAATACCGGGATCCCGGATTTTTTCCGCCTTTTTTCAATACCGGTATTGAAATGTCTAATACCGGAATACCGGTATTAGACACACTTAGCAATTAATCACAAAGACAAGAAGTATAAACACATTAATTTACGGTTAAACTAATTTTCTATAAGTTATAATTATTGTCGATATGTTTCTTTTGTACTTATATAAAAGTAGATATTTATTTTGTCCATTTTCCATACTTTGTATAATAAGACACCGAGCTTATTTTTGGTTTATCTAAATAAAAGTAATTAAGTGTTTAATTTGTTAAGTTTTGCCGTATTTTGTATTATGTACAATACGATTTAGTCATAAAGAGACACTGACTGATTTTTATTTATAGGTAAGTAGACGTTTTTGAAAATAAAAGCATGTAGGTATTTAACTTGTCAAGTTTTGTCATATTTTGTACGCACAATGTTATTAATTTATAAACAATAGGTAAACTGATTTTTGTCTAGATGTTTTTTTATAAATATTCGCTAAAGGTGTTTTTTGTTATGCCGTTTCCATCAAAAAAATATAGAATTTACTGCGTTTTAGTAAATAAAGTATTAAATCCTTTTTTAAAACCGGGATCCCGGAATCCCGGTATTGGAAAAAAAAAGAACGGTATTAATACCGGTATTGAAAAAATCCGGTATTCGAAAGCTCTAATGAAGAAGTTGATGGCAGTGGACGAATTGAAGGACGTATGCAGGTACCGTGGCGTTTGGTGCTCTGTCCTGACTACCCCAAGGTAAGGGATACAGCGTGAAGCTAAAAAAAGTGTAAAAAAATTATCATAAAATGTATATTATCATTTCACTATCTACAAAAAAGTCCTGAATAGTAACCATTTACCTATCTCCGATTAACTTGTCACAATCAGTGGCGTATCTAGATGTACAAGGGTGCATAGAGAAAGAATCAGGCCTCTTCCAGGTCAATCCTGTTTCAACATTGCTTGAACTTATTTTGGCCCTCGAAATTGTTAACTTTTGTTTTTTTTGCAACTACCACAAAAATATTTTTGCTCTCATTTTTTACATGTGCCTCTCAAATACTTTGGCCT
The DNA here is from genome assembly GCA_019049465.1 of Dryas iulia moderata. Lineage (NCBI taxonomy): Eukaryota > Metazoa > Arthropoda > Insecta > Lepidoptera > Nymphalidae > Dryas > Dryas iulia. The sequence goes on along the minus strand of CM032424.1, from coordinate 8,959,395 downwards.
CTTGTGTTTTTGCATCTACCACTCAAATATTGCAACTACCACTCAGGTATTTTCTCTTGTTTTTAGAGCGCTTGCTTGGTTAGAGGGCCCTCTAAGCTCCATGGCTCCAGTGCACCTATGCACTGCACCGCTTAGCCTTACGATAACTACGCCACTGCTCACAATAGCTAACTTTTTTGTTCAAATCTTAGATTAAAAAGAATGTCTTATAAAGTTGCTTATTTAGACTATATGGTATAGTCTAGTATAGTATTAATCTATATGTATAAAAATGTGTTTATTAGAAATAGATTAGATGTCAATCATTATAATTATCCAATATAAGTTTATAAAACAATGTCAAAATCATTCATATGGTAAACATTTTCTGATATTCCTATGGCAAACGAGAAATAAAACATAATTATAAAGTGTTATGTTTATTCTAAATCATGGTTAATAATGTTCGTTTATTAGGTTTAGTATAATAAATATTAAAGACTAAAAATGCTACTTTATAAGGTAAATACCGTATATTAATAAAAATAATAAATATAAAACTTCAACTATAAAACATATATTTAAGAAAAAAATGCAATCAAATACACGCAAAAAAATAAAATCAAAGAATAAAATTGGCAAAAATACCAAATAGCTATAGCTGTGTAATTCACATGAGCCAAGCCGCGAACGGGTCGGGCTTAGGTGAATTTATCTAACTGTATATATGTATTCTAATAATTGTTTTTTAGTTGTAACCATGTGTTGAATCATATGTTAAGTATAAGTGACCCATCTGGAGGTAAAGACATGTGTCATATTTCATAATTAAAGGCAAATTGATTGAGAGTCATAGACACAAACATTAGTGATTATTTTTTTTATTTTTTAGTGTATTTTGTTTGAAGTCTATTTTTATTGCAATAAATATATTTTTTTAAATCACATAAGTTATCGGTACAAAGAGCGAGAAACTTCATAAGATTACTGTTAGTCAATCTACTTGCAATTACCTGTTAGCCTTTTTCCTTGGAAAAACTGAAATTTTATGAAATCGATTACGTACGTTTCTAAATTTTAAACACGTCTCTTAAATGTGCTTAGATTTTAATTTAACACAATTTAAAAGACTTCTTATTTTATTTTCACATTCATAACAAATATTATATAGTTATGAAAGTTAAATTTGTTTTGCAATAATATTGTAATAATGTATATTTTAAGTAGACACACCAGGAAATAATTTCTGCCATCATTCATCAACATAAACATTCGCCACGGCGGACTACAGTGAATATCATTTATCATTGCAACTTAAAATTACATAATTAGCATTTGAGTGATTGATATTACAGGGATTGCTATAGAGTTGAGTCAAATGAATCCTTTAGTAAAAATATGTTTTAATATCTTTTGAACTGTTTTTTTTTTCTTTTTTTTAGGAAATTCGCCGAATTCGGAGGCTTTGCCTGTTAAGTGGTGAAACTTAACGCCGCGCTTTACGTCTGATACCAGAGCTATGAAAATGAAAATATTAACTATTTCTACTCCTCGTGTGGGATCGAATCCACAACCAGTCGTTTACAGTCACCAATTCGTGTTAATGCGACTGGCCCCTATTTTGACTATTTTAACTTGAAAAATATAACAGAAGGAGTTAAGCGAATTAATTAAAGAAAATGATGACTACAATAATAAAAAAACACATCAAACGTGCAAATATACGATAAAAGTTACTGCTAATATGTTTTGAAATATCAACATTAAAAGACCTCGGAGGTAATATTATTTCTTTTGTATCCAGCGAACCGTGCCTAGATTGTTATAGCTAGCAAGCGTGCCCTTGTTTAGACCTCAATGAATATACAGTTCTAGCTCTTATTACTTTTATAAAATTTCTATCATATTTTAACAAAAATAATATTAAAGTAAAAGAAATACGGCTGCATTTAATAAGACAAAGTCAACCGAGAAATAGATCGGCAACTTTTATTATCTACGAGCACCAGGCTACAGCATCTGAAGGGAAAAGTCATTATTTGCAGAAGGGTCAACACTACCTTCTGAAAATCTTCTTTTAATCATAAATTAAAGCAGTATTTTATTTGTAAGTCATGTCTGTTATGTAAGTCAAGTCAATGTCGGTGGCGATATTAAAATATTAATGTCGGCAGAATGATGTGTGACGCAATTTATCTAAGCATCATAAATTCAAAAATTAATATTCGCGCTCACCAATAAAAAAAAATCATTACCAGGGTCAGTCTAACAATCTGGTTCAGTCTAACGACCAGGGTCAGTCTAACAACCGATGTTAGGTGAGCGTAATGTGATGCATGAAATGCGAATTCTATTCTTTAAAATGTTCTTTTTGATATACAAAAATATAACTTAAACTACATCGTTTCATCATAATAGATTGAGAGGACCAAGGTTTTCTGTGACTACCCTTACAATGTGGGAAAAATCTAAAAGTAAAAAAAAAATAATAATATTTTTTTAGCTTCACTCTGTATCCTGCACACAGCAGGGTAGGCAGAGGAAACCTCGTGTTGAGACACTCCGTTCCCCACTTTCCGCCGAATTCTGGAGGCATTGCATGTTAAGTGGCGGAACTTAACGCCGCGCTTTGCCTCGACACCAGGCGAAGAAAATGGAAATATTAAATATTGCCACTCCTCTAGTGGGAATCGCACCCATAACCAGTCATTTACAGTCACATGTTCGTGCCACTGCGCCACGACTGGCCCCAAAAATTAAATATACTCATCTAATATATGTTGGATCACATATAACAGAAGAAATAGAAAGAAAGAGCTATGTATTACAAAGGAAGTGAAAAACCTAGATTACCCATTGAAAAGAATGTCCATGATATTGGACGAAGGTCAAGAACAAAGTGGTTGACGTGTGTAGATGAAAGACGCCCGGGACCGTGACGTAATATTTTAAATAGCCCATATATTAAGTTTTTCTTAAATTAGAAACAGAAAAGGCCATTTTGTACGTAAACGACTAAAAGAGTAATTTTGATAGTTGTTCGTATTATGTAACTTAGAAATTGCATATTCTAAGTGTGAACACCAATTCTGTTATAAAGGAGTTATGACTATATTGATATTTAGACTATATTGATTTATTATATTTATCAGTTCATTTGTTTTTTATACTATCAGTATTATCAATTTTAAATATGTAGATATCGATAGGTAATGTTTGTGTAGTTGATTTCTTTTCGAAGGAAAATAATACAATTTGTAATTGTAAATCATAAAAAAAAACTCTTTTTTTTTTTAGCTCCACGCTGTATTACGCACACAGCAGGGTAGACAGAGGGAACCTAGTGTTAAGATACTCCGCTCCCCACTTTCCGCTGAACTCCGCCGAACTCGGAGGCTTGCGTGTTAAGTGGCGGAACTTAACGCCGCGCTTTACCTCGACACCAGAGCGAAGAAAATGGAAATATAATTTCCACTCCTCGGGTGGGAATCGAACCCACAACCAGTCGCTTACAGTCACACGCTTGTGCCACTGGGCCACGACTGGTAAAAAAACTTGAATTACAAATAATACTTATATATCATATATTTTGGTCTTATATATAAATAACAATACAATTTAAATATTACATAAATAACTTCTCATAGACTGTATGACATGACACTCATTTGCCTTTTTTGAAAATACGGAAATGAAATCCGTCTTTAGTAATAGTGTCGCAGTCTTGACATTTACAGTAAAGCCATTTTAGTCACGAAATATTTAAAATCAACTTAAAATATATGTAAACTATATATTTTTGTAAGAATAAACAGCATCAGGGGAAAAATTAATAAACAAATTAAATCATTTACATGTATTCTTCATTATTTTTAATTAATTTAAGTTTATAATATATATTTCTTTTATATTATATTATCTTTTATATTAAATTAATATTTAAAAGAAATATATTATATTATTATATAATATATTTCTTTTAAATATAAACTTAATAATTGGGCATTTTTTGGTGTTCTATTATAATTTTTTGGTGCATTAATTAAACACTGCAGTTTGTTGTTGTATAGTTCCGTAACATTTTTACGTTGTTTTATCCGCAATTTTATTTATTTTACTTAAAAACTTAAACCAACACTAAGTAATGTTTAAGATATTTTTTTAGGTATAAAATTATACGTTAATTTATGTCTATACATAGAGTTTATAATGAAAAATATTTTTTCATTCAGTCATTTTTATGGCAAATTTCAATATAGGTATGGATGTATGCACGAGGATATTTGTTAATAAAATAAAAATTTAAAAAGATATTAGTTTAACAAAATTTTTAACTTTGACGCGTATGGGATATTTTTTGAATTTAACTATAATATTTTTTTTTTTTTATTTACATTTTATTAAAAGAACTCTTGTACTTTTTTAAAAATCGGACATTATCAAGTATAACGATTAAAATATCGACAAGTAAAATAAATAAACTATCAGGGCTAAATATGTACCAGATACTGCGCGCGAAGGTTAACATATATCCTACGGTCATGATGTTCATATTCGCTACGCTTTGATAAAATTTGATTAAATGATTCTTTTGTCTTTACGTGGCATAAAACATATATATATGCTTAGATTTTCAAAACTACACAATGGATTTTGATGTGATTTCTTTTAAAAGATAGAATGATTTAAAATAAAGCTTTATATGTATAATACATGCATAATATAGTAGAGGAACACTGATAATTTTAGAGGTTTCTAATATGAGGTCAGCGCGGCGGCGAATGTCACCAGTGGTAGTTCACGCAGGCGAAGCCGTGCCGTAAATATAAGCCAAGACAATAGTGATTTTAAAATAAATTGTGACTGCTATTCTAATGTATATATGGATATTCTAAATAAATATTGTGTAATATATCACTTCAACCTTTCATCTTTACGCCGATGATCTACAGATCTATAAGACTGTCAATGTACATGATTTGCCCAGTGCGATTAATAACATTAATATTGACCTACAATCAATTAGTAACTGGAGTAAAGCGTTTGGACTATCTGTTAGCCCCAGTAAGTCTAAAGTGTGTATGTTTGGTCACTCGAAACAATTATCCAAAATACAGTTACCACTCCCTCCAATCTTATTTGATAATGTTTGCCTAGAACTCAGTGATAATGTTAAGAATTTGGGAATCAGAATGGACAGTACATTTTCCTGGTCTCCTCAAATTGCTGAACTCCGTCGTAAGATCTTTGGCGCCGTAGGAAATTTGAGGAGATGGAAGAACCTCCTGCCATTAAAAACTAAAATATCCCTGGCTCAAACTCTTCTCCTCCCTATACTTGATTATGCAGGCTCGTGCTACCTTGATCTACCTCAACAACTACTTAATAAACTTGAACGGATGCAAAACCTTATAATTCGGTTTATCTTTGGGCTGAGAAAATATGATCATATCTCACAGTACCGTAGGCAGCTCAAATGGCTAAATGTAAGAGACCGACGACACTTACACTCCCTTACCCTTCTTTACACAATCCTTTACCATCCTGTCACTCCTGTGTACCTTAAAGAACGATTTAAGTTCTTGGGGTCGAGCTCCCTTCACTCCCAGCTCCTCCGTTCTCGGAAGAACAATATACTGGAAGTTCCTCTGTTTCGCACTAAGACCTATGGAAATTCTTTCACCATCAAAATAGTACAACTAGGGAACGCTTTGCCTGGTGAAATAAGGCGATCACCGTCAGTAGGGATTTTTAAACGTAGGCTTAAAAACTACTATCTAGAACAGTACTTATGATCCTACCATGTCATGTTTACTGTATACTTGTATATATTTACATTTCATTTGTATATATATATATATATATATATATATATATATATATATATATATATATATATATATATATATATATATATATATATATATATATATGTATGTATGTATGTATGTATGTATGTATGTATGTATGTATGTATGGTTGTATGTAAGTGTATAGTATATATTTATGTTTGTGTATATTTATTATACTAAAAATAATATTTTTAATACTTGTTGCACCTCTCTGCGATTTCATTCCGTTAGTCCTTTAAATTAATGGTTGCCTGTAAGAAATCACTTGCAGTGATAAGGCCGCCATTGCACATACCAATGTTACAATTATTCTTTCGTGCTTCTCTGTAAACTTTTATGTGCAATAAGTGTTTATTATTATTATTAATATATTTACTTGTACACCTACATTCAGAGCAAATAAATTATTATTAATAATAATACCAGTAAAAAGACCTTTTAAAAATGCATTACCGTTATTAAAAATGAGTAATCTTATGTATAACTACAAAAGTAGCTATATGTAAAAGTATTATTTACAATATAATGGAGTCCCAAAATCGCATACGCAAGTTAGCGCTCAGTCACGGTCAAGCGCCGACGCGAGTCGGTTCGTTGTACGCAGTGAAATCAATTGAATTGACATACATAATTTGTTTTTATCAAATCAGTGTTTATATAAAGTTTGACATATAAATATTAATATATAGATAAATTGGTAAGTGAAACACTAATTAGATTCAATTTACAAAGCAGTGGTACTACCATTGTTGTTAATAAGATAATAGTATTACTGACTTCAATTCACTGTTAATTTCTAATCATTTATTGCAAAGAATATGTGGAAAATTTCAATACTACTCGTATATTTTTTACATCGTCGTCCCCCCCGTTAAAACGTTCGATAATCCTTCATTTCAGGGGCTTTTGTTATTTTCTTTTTGACAATGTCTAATTCATATTGCGACTATAAGGTTACTATTATTCATTTGCATTGGATGAAGTAGTAAAATATAGTAAGTACGAAGTCCATATCTATCTAGAATGTAGTTTAATTAAAAACGAACATCAAAAAATATAAAAAATTCCTGCGACAATTTTTTGTTCAGAATTGCAGGTCACTGACTGCACGTGTTTACCTTTTACCTTTATTTATTTTGGATACATACAATGTGATGTGGGTGTGAATGACAATGTGAGTTTCCGTGTTGCTGTTGGTCTTTACTCCTTGACTAAGAACATCCTTGGACACCAAGTGCAGACGCCCCTACCGAAAAAAGTTAAAAATACATATGTTTAACTTTGCATGCTTTGCCTAATTCTATCTATCTATCCCGAGAAGTTTATTCTCTTTCACCATGATTCTCGCAGACACACCATTAACAAGATTTACAATTTATTCCCGCTCTTGTATGGCCAACTAATACATGTCGTTACGATGGCAAGGGGCCAGATAGTTTAATGCTGGAGTCCTGGCAAAAATGGCAACACTTTCGTGGCACACAAATTTGACATATTAGAAAAATAAAATATCACAGATTTTGTTACTTTCGAACCGAGCAAAGCGAAGCTCTTACTCAAAAAGTGTAAAAGTGTGTTTCGAAGAAATGAATCTATTCCTAAATTATTAGAAGTTGAAATTTTAAATTTTAAATAGAAATAAAGGGCAGTTTATCGGTGGTTGTAATATATTAATTAATTGATGAGATTATTGTACAATTGTATTTGTAGTTTTCGAACTATCTCCAACAAATAATGGTAATATTCAAAACGTTCTATTTCGCCTGCTGAACATTGTGCGATTATTGTTTGAAATAATTTAAAATAAATAAAATAATTTATGCCATATTTTATATATTATAACATTAAAAGTTTGGTCGCTCAGCTCCCCTTGCCTGCGGGCTGGTGAACCTAGTTTCAATATATTTGATAGACTCTTTCCAAACAAAATCAACAATTAGTTCTAACACGATATCTACTTCGTTTAGGACTAACTCCCAAAGACTAGCTAGTAGCAAGCATGCTCAGAATTTATAGGTCTGCCAGCATGAACTAATTTTATGAAAACATGCACTAAATTGCAAGACTAACGTAAAAGAGCGTATATGAGAAATCATTTTAAGGGGGACTTTACTGTATATTTGATAATATAGGTAATTTAATAGTAAAATAAAATTTTAAAGTTTGTAAAAATAAAATTCAGTTTGTATGAACGTTTTAAAGTTAGTAAAATGTAACTTGAATCTTGATCTACTAGCCGAAAATTAGTAAAAATCTATTTCAGCAATCGCGACAATTCTCCTATGGAGACGAATTAGCAGTTGCAAATTTGTATAGAAATCCATCATGCTTAATGTCACAGATATAAAAATGTTTGCTAGTAATTTAAAGTAAGCAAATATCTACATATATCAATGATTGTCGAAATTTTACCCTTATGGGGGAAAATTAGAACTTTCAAATCTGTATGGGTTTCTGTCATGTCAAAAGTTAAAAAATTCTACCACTTAGAGGACGAAATAGTTTATTTCTGTAGTTGGAAACATGTATCTAACTTTATTTTTAACGTTTGAAGAAATTACCATTTTACACATTTTACTATATACCCATAAAATAAATAACATTTAATACTTTTTTTTTATTTTCGAGGGTAGAAGATCCTTCGAATATTAACACAGTTATGTGTTTGGATGTATGTACCTAGCCTGTTTTCTTGAATCAGTGTGGTAGTTCTAGGGCTCGAAATTCCACCCAAACCCCGAATGTGACATACAAAAGAGGTCTTAAATTAACGTACGTATTAATATTTTAAATAAAGTATAATACTATTTAAAAAAAAAAAAAAAATATAGATTGTATTCTATGCGAGCAAAGCAGAGGGGCTGGTAGTATTGTATAAACATTTAAGGAATAACCTTTTTTACAGACTCAAATAGAAATACGCATGTTTCAGTTTAATTTAAGAATATATTAGCATGTTTTTGTGTACTAGAATTAAATTTAAAGTTGTTTGTTTTTGTAATGCCTAATTACTACCTGTGTTCACAGTACAGATTAGTAGTAGTTAAGCTATTTTTTTATTTTACTATACCATGCGTGATATGTTTTTATTATTATATTCGCTAACGTTATAGTTTTTAAATTCCTTTTGGGTTAGATTTTTTTAATGTCGTATAAGTATATATTTTTTGAAAAATACAACTTGATATTTAATAGGCCTAGGTAACTATGCTACTCATACTCTAAAAACATGAAAGTCTGTTCTCCACTTTCCGCCTGAATGAACCTCGCGTATTGAATCTTAGAACTTAATGCTGACCTTTGACTTTTTACTAAAGAAAATAAATTAAATGTAACCATTCCCCCGAGTAGGATTTGATCATTTAACAGTCTCATACGCAATCAACTACACCATGATGGCCTCAAATGAAATTTTATAATAATGGATGTTAAAATAGACAATATATCTAGTAATTATCTTAATCAATTGATTATTATCAGCTAATTAGCCACTAATATCAGTATAATAATGTTAAAAACGTTATTAAATAAGTTAATTAACTTCCCATGTCATTTACACTTTTTTATAGTCTCTTGTTATTATAAATTATATTCTAATTAAATATTTTAAATCTATATTTAGCGCTTTTTACTGCAATAAATGGAGTTAAGTTTACATTTATATTTTTATACAGAAAAACATAATGTTTTCAATTTAAACTAAATTGCATACTTTTTACTATAAAAAACTTCAGATAAAAATCCTCTATGAACGTTGCATTCTTAATGCAATGTTACTGAAAAAGTTGTTTCAATCTTTAATACTGCCATCAGCTAAGTTGTGACCAGTTAAAATTATAACTGGGTATTTCGAACACGACTTCTCTTATTGCTTTTAAACATAACATCATCCTTGTGAATATGGATAGGTAAAAACTTAATTTAGAAAAATCATAGTCAATTTTGTTTTTTCTCGGAGTTATCACACATCACAGACAGACATTCAACTCATTAATCATTATAGCCCTCGTTTACATCGGATATTACCAAGTGTTTTCCATAGGGTTTACCAAATTGCTATCGTGATTAAATAATTACAAATAAACGAAACTACAATTACTGTGTAATTAATTTTTGTGTACTAATTAATATTTTACTATTGATGCAATCAAACTGTTGTATTGATTACGTCTACGTCAGTGTTAACCTGTTACAGGAATGATCATTAAAAGCTAATTACATTTTAATTACTAAGAACCTGCTGCAGGATTCCCCTTATAGGCGAGGCAAAGACACCTTTTTTAATCAAATTAAGAAAATATTTCCCTCCTCATCATCAACAGCCGGAAGACGTCCACTGTTGGACATAGGCCTCCCCAATAGATCGCCATTTAGAGCGATTGCTCGCCTCTCTCATCCAGTGGCATCCTGCGGCTTTGCCTATGTCATTAGTCCATCTTGTGAGGGGGCGTCCAACGCTTCGTCTTCCGGTTCGTGGTCGCCACTCGAGAACCTTTGCTCCCCATCGGTTGTCGATTCTACGAGTGATGTGGCCTGCCCATTGCCACTTCAGCTTGCTAATTTTGAGAGCTATATCGGTAACTTTAGTTCTCCTGCGGATCTCCTCGTTCCGAATTTTGTCACGCAAGGAAACCCCGAGCATAGCCCTCTCCATAGCCCGTTGAGCAACTTTGAGCTTCTTGATGAGGCCAACGGTAAGAGACCACGTCTCAGAGCCATATGTCATTTCCCTAAAAAGATGATTTTGATGAAATAAAATTTTAGGATTTAAAAAACATGTATATTTAATAGAAAATCTTATTTTGCTTGAATAAAGTATTCTTGTATTACTTTAGCTTGATTGGAGTGATTACACTATATATTTATTAGAATAGATAAAATCCTTAAATCATTGTTATATAAATATTTTAAAATTTCTGAGAATCAGTCTAGTAATATTAAATTATTAAAGAATTACAAAGTATAAATTATATACTAATTACAAAATATATAAATAATAACAATACACATAATATAAATGCGAAAGTCCGTCTGTTTGTCTATCACGCTTTCACGGTTAATCTACCGATCCGATTTAGATGAAATATGGAATGAAAATAGTAAAAGTTACTGGGTCTAACATAGGTTACTTATTTTTTCAAAAATTAATCTGTAAAGGGTTATTATAAGGGATGAAAGTTTATATAAAAAATCTAAACCCCTTGACCAATTGTAATGAATTTTGGCATAAGTATAGTTGTCAGTACAAGCTTAAACATAGGCTACTTTATTTATCAAAAATCCACCCCCGAAGGTTGGAATAAAACGAAACAGTTATGTAGTTTACGCGGGCCGCTAGTGTACTCGTATATATAAAAAATTCTACCTACTCACGATGAGGATTTTTTTTATAATTACCTAGTATTTTATAATTATTGTTTCATACCTAGTCATAACAAAGTAGGTATGGCATTGCATGTAAGATGTATAGATGTAGGTATACTTTATATATGGGTGTAATAATACGATGGAAGAGAAAATAAAGCGCATATAAAATTGATAAGTATAAAATATTACAATACTTTTTAAACATTTTTAAAATGTTATTGAAAAAGATATTTAAAGAAAACGTATAAAAATTTGAACGCAGCGGGATTCGAACCCGCGGCTCCTGAACCAGTCCAGTGCTCAGTGGTGAGCACTTTTTATACGTTTTCTTTAAATGTCTTTTTTCAAATATTACAATATTTAGTATAATATTTTACCTAAGCAAGATAAATATTTTTAAACTAAAATGTATACCTATATTTCATATGCAAAACGTAACTACTTAACGAACTCTCGTCTCCATATAGGACTTTCGCATTAAAAATCACGTTTGCGTTTATCTATGTACATTACAGTTGCATTTTATTAAAGCTTTTTGATATGATTTGTTTAGTATAAATTGTTTGTCGTGTTCACTATACTAGTGTTACTTATTTGTTAACGTGTTGCTTGAAATTTAATTCCATTTCGGGGTGTATTTTTATTTAAGTATTTCTTTTGGATAGTATTTGATTACGTGAAATATAGTGTTAGATTCCGCCATCTAACAAGTGGAAACGATAAATCTCATTTTTTTTGTTGTTGTCTACAAAAAATATAGTGATTTTTCGTAAAAAGTATTAAAAAGTCGCCAAAGCGCCTGAACCAATTAAACTATACGTTCTCTTAAAATATATTTCTTATTCTAAGTTAGTGAATAACATACAAAAATATGATTTTAGTTAAATTAAAGGTAAAGGGAGCAAACGATAAATAATAAATAACTAGTGCCGGAAATAAAATTTACATTAATTATTATAACTGAAAGAATAATTAACAATACAATTTGTAAACGAGCAACCAATACAAATATTTTGTTCGTTGATTAAAAACTGTGGTTAAAGCGTTGCAATTTATTGATAATTTTATGGTAATAAAATATTGATTTATTTTATTAAAATATAAATATTTATAGTTACATGCAAAGGTAAAAATAATGTCTAGCTCAAGGTGCTAATTACTGCAGTAAATTTTGCAAGTTTTTGCAAAGTCAAATTAGTTTTTATTTAATGTACTAAATTTAATCTAAAACAAAAATTGCTACGAAATATCAAAATATTTCAAATATTAATCAGTAAAATCATAATAGTTTATAGTAAATTAGAAAAATCAAGCTTAAATTCAAACTTCTGTGGCGTCATTTTCGTACACAAATTGAGTCTAAGTTAACCTATTTTTTTGTGTATAAATTATGTGTTTTACAAATAGTGAACTAAACATAATATAAAAGTAAACGTTTGAAACCATATTGAAATGCGTATAAAAAATGAGCAAAATTTGAACTCACGCCTCTTCATAACTGTTCTAAATGCTCTAGTTATTTAAGCTATACGTTCTCGTACAAATGCTGACAAGCAAGTTAATAAGCATAAAAAAAGATTGCCTATACTTACTTGCGAATATATATTACAAATTTTATTGCACTCAAATCTATACACCTAATTTTTCTTCATTTATCTTAAATGTACGAATAATGCTAAAATATTATAAAATAAATATAAAATAATCGCTCCAAATTATTAATAAACGTCTTGATTTTCTTAAAAAAATATTGTTTCAGGAAAAATGGTGCCAGATCCTAATAAACAGCAAACGAGCTTTCCAAAACTGAAGTACCCTTTGTATAGAGAACTGGAACCAAGGACTCCACATTATTGGTTAGCTGCAAAACGTTTACAAGACGGCGCGGAAGGCCTTTGGCGGATCCACAATGATATCTATGATTTGACTGATTTCGTTTCGTCCCATCCTGGCGGCTCACAATGGCTAGAATTTACCAAGGTACATAAATATAACAAAACAAATTAATGAAAATTATAAAAAATCTATATTTCTAATAATTACTTTTAAGGCCGTTGAATTTGGTTTATTAAGAATATATAAAATATGTTATAATAAAATATTCAACTGAAATTTTTAATTAGGAGACATAACATATTTGATCAAAAAATAATTAAAAATTTTCTTCACTCCGATGTCAAGGCAAAGGACGGCGTTAAGTTCCGCTACTTAACACGCAATGCCCCCGAATTCGGCGGAAAGTGGGGAACGGAGTGTCTTAATACTAGGTTCCCTCTAGGCAGATCAGCACATAGAAGGGTAGGCATTCTATGTGCGGAATACAGCGTGAAGCTAAAATAAAAATATCAATTTATTTTATATACAAGTAAATTTAAATTATTTTTCTTGTTATAATTACTAAATAAAACACTCCATTTTTTCGGAAGATTTTAGAATTTTGATATAAATTAATTGTACTATAATGGAAATCTACATAGCATGCAGTACATTTTAATGTTTAGAAAAAATTATGTATAACTTCCACATAAATATAGCTTGGATACTTTTATTTATTTCTTATTAATTTTATTTACCGCCAATAACGCATAGAAACATACCACACTTGTTTATTTTTTTGTCATGTGTAAAAAGACTTATTTGTATAGTGCTATTGTATCAGGTACCATTGTACAGGTACGTGTGGATAACTTTGTGAAAACGTGGGTCTATTTTTTCTGCCGTATTTGGTATGAAAGAACTCAATGGCGCGCTTTGATAAACAATGTGTTTTCTGCCCCCCAACATGCAATACTCTAGAACGAATTAAACCTGCAAAACTGAATGTATGATATTTAAACAGATCCCTAACGAAACTAAGATCGAAACTAGATCCCTGATTTTTAACATTTTAAAGCGTTTTTGACACACTTAGAAAATTGTAATACATTTTTTGAAAACGTATAAAAATTTGAACGTAGCAGGATTGCTCTGACCACTAAGCCACGTGTTCAGTCAGCTGTGTTGAAAGTCTTGTATACTCATAACTAATATACTATCTAAGTATCGAATAGTAGAATCCATATTCCAAATCCAAATTTTCATACGCTGTTTAAAAAATTTTTTATCGGTAAATCCTATTTGGTCCACAAAATGTTCAAATGGCCTTAGAAATACATTAACGGAAAAAATTTAAGGATCACAAAATTTTTCTGATTTTTTAAGTGAATGTATTTTCTTTAAAAAATGGTTGCATTCAAATTAACAAAAAAAAACAAGTATTTTAAAGCTTAAAAACTTCCTAATTTTGAGATCTTAAGATGAAAAAAGACGTGTCCCTCAATTCTAATGAATTCTGAGAGAAAAAAAAACGATTTTTTTTTCAGTTCTTTTTTGTGCTCCTAAATGGTAGAACTTTTTTTTAAAAAATATTTCGTTTTTTATTCTGTTAAAGGTTATTTTTCAAAGTCAAAAATAGCTATTCTAAAGGATCGCTATTTAGACTAGAAAATAAAATTTTCTTCAAAAATTTGATCAAATGAAATAAAAAATGGCTTGGTGGATTTAATCGAAACTTTGTAGGGTTTCTGTGAATATATTGAACTGTAAAAGGCACAGTCAACATTATCAGTTTTCTTTATATATTCGACTTGGCGCCTGATTTTACCAAAAGTCACCAAAAGTCTTTTATTTATGATTTTCAAAATTAATGTAAATAAGAAGAATTTTTTTTTTTCAAAAATCCGTAGCTGATTCTGATGGAAAATATACTGAAGATTTTCTTTATTGATAGATTTCAAAATACTTCTTACGTTTCTTGTGCGATCAGCAGTTACCGAGATATTTATGGTTAAAGACAAAAAGATCCTTTTCCATTTAGAGGTCGATATCTCAGCGAGAAGTGAACGTGTTGAACTTTTAAAAACAGCAAGTTGAAGCTGGATAAACAAGATTCGAAGATATCCGATCCATATAGTGGTTAATTTAAAAAAAATGTTCCAACTTTTTAGACCAAAAGAAAGAACTGAAACAGGGTCGTTTTTTTCTCTCTCAGAATTCATTAGAATAGAGCAGGACACTTGTCTTGAATTTTTTTTTTCATTTTAAGATCTCAAAATTTGAAACTTTAAAATTTTTGTTTTTTTTAATTTGAATGCGAACATTTTTGAGGAAAAATCTAAAAAAAAAAAATTATGATAATTTTACATTTATGATTACTGTATCCATACTTATATTATAAATGCGAAAGTCTGTGTGTTTGTCTGTCATGCTTTCACGGCTAATCTACTGGTCCGATTTGAATGAAATTTAGAATGAAAGTAATAACACTGGGTCTAACATAGGCTACTTATTTTTTCAAAAGTCAACCTCTAAAGGGTTGAAATAGGGGGTGAAAATTTATATAAAAAATCTAAAACGCTTGACCAATTGTAATGAATTTTGGCATAAATATAGTTAATAATCTAAGTTTAAACAAAGGCTACTTTATTTTAAAAAAATGCACCCCCGAGGGTTGCAATATAACGAAATAATTCACGGGGCGAAGCCGCGAGCGGGCCGCGAGTTATAATATAAAAACCGAATCGATTTTAAATATAACACTCGGTGAAACGTTTTTTTATATCTATAATATAAAAAATGTTTTACCGCGTCTTACATTTAAATGGATATGATATGATTATCTCTTAAATTTATAGGAACATGCTAAACGTTCCGTTTCTTAATTTTTTCATATCACATATAGTATAAAATATGTACGTCATAATATGATGCCCGATATTTGTATCTACAAACCTACATACTAGTTAATATCCACAATTCAATAATAGATAAATATATAATAAAGAAATAGTTGATAACACTAAAAAAATGTTATAAAGAGGTTATTACAAATTTTCCTCTAGTTAATTTAAATAAAACAATTCCAAGCAGTTGGCTAGTACAGACTTCTTCTATTTTAAGGTTACCAATTTTTGTATAACTAAAATATTTGTGAAACTATACTAGTATAATCTTACTAGTAAAATTTATTGGTATATAATTAAAGAACGATTCTGATAAATAAAAATGTGTTATAGATAAATCTTTGGAGTACGTTAAAACAAATATATTTCCAATCTTTGCACTCAATTTTAATGATGCCCAATTAAACCGCACGGTGACATCTTTTTGATACTTTCAATAATCGTGCCGCTTTGTATCTTCGTTCGCAATCCTTACATGTACAGAAAAAGCAGGAGATTTATTTATTTTGTTTTTTTAGTTTCACGCTCTGTCCCGCTTACAGCAGGGTAGTCTGAGGGAAGCTAGTATTATGACACTCCGTTCCCCACTTTCCGCCGAATTCGAAAGCATTACGTGTTAAGTGGCGGAACTTAACGCCGCGCTTTAATTTTATACCATTTATTTCAATACCTTATTACACTAACCGGAATAAAAAAATTAAACCATAAAATTGTAGCACAATCTTGGGAAGCCAAGATCTCTTCTAGGCAACCCTTACTATAAAAAAGAAGTTTTTTTTATTTGTGAACGCCGTGGCACACTGCATCTGCGTCTGGCCAAACGCTATTGTTGTGGGTTCGATTCACACTCGACGGAATTACTGTACTTAAGAAAAGAAAAGAATAAAAGATGATCTTTTTTTCGCTTCGATAACGAAGACAAAACGCAGCGTTTAATTCCGCCAATTACACGCATTGTCTCTTAGGCGGAACCTGGAAGCCGAAATGTCTTAATGCTAGGTTTCCTCTGACTACCCCGCTATGCAGGAAAAGTTGTGAAGCAGATTTTTTAAAAAAAATTATTACTTACGTTAACCGGCTAAAATTGTATTTTATTTAATATTGAAAGTGTACGTAATCTCTGCGAAGTACTTATTACAAGTAAGGTCACCTTTGCTCATAATTGCCATCGTGAATTGTGACGTGGGTAACGAGGAAATAATAATTGAAGTTTTTTTTTTAATTTTCGGCGGACAGATCTATTTGAAGATCGTTTATTACGTAACATGATGTCTATACTTAAAATTTAGTTGAACTATTATTACAATTCTATTCTTAATTCAAAAATTTAAAATATTTTTTTATATGACACATCTATCTCTTAAATAGGAATACTGATATACATATGTATTTATTTTGTTAACGTTTACCCGGAACGAAAATTTATTTATCACATTGGGTGTATAAGTTTACTTTGACTTGTTTTCTTATATATTAAATATTAAAAAAAAAAACAAGTTTACTTTGTAGGAAGTTACGATCAATTAGCATACTCTTGCATTCATAAAATAATATTTAAAACACAATTATGCCTTATACATAAAAAAATACCATACATGCATAAGATGCAAGGTTATGTTTAAAGTGTTAACTTACGAAGGAAACTGAACTATTAAAATTATCTGATCTTTTGTTTTCGCGATTATTACACATTTTGAAATTAAACTATTTTTAACCAGATTAATCACGTATATTTTTGGTATTCGAAAATACATTTTTGGAAAACCCGACGACCTGACCCCTAGGACCACCAGGAGACCACTGTAAAGAGGACTACTGTAAAGTGTTCGCACGTCGTGTTTTCTAAAAATGTATTTTCGAATACCTAAAATATACGCGATTAATCCGCTTAAAAATAGTTTCATTTCAAATTATTGCAATAACCTTGACTATACCTATCTTAATAATTATTTTGCCAGTTAATTGAAAATATCGCTTATTGCGGTCCACGCGTAGGTTGTAGATTCGATATCTGGGGATAACTTCCCGCACTAGTAAGGCAAAACGTGACGTTAAATTCCGTCACTCACTCTTTCATCTGGAGAACGTAGGATTTTGACACCATGTTTTCTCTAACTAGCTTTCTATGTAGTAAAAGGATAACGATTTAACTACCTACACTATTTTAGGCAATTTTAATTTAAAACCTAATTAAAAACAACCTTAGTATTATTGAATTTGTTAGGGACATTTTTAACACGTTATTTAGGTACTTAATTTGAAATAAGTTTCTAATAATATTTAATTAATTTTTCAGGGTACAGATATAACAGAACAATTTGAAACACACCACCTCAATGGTGGACTAGCCGAATCACTGTTGCCCAAATATTTTGTCAAAAAAGCAGAAACATCTAGAAATTCACCCTTTACTTTCAAAGAAGATGGTTTTTACAAAACTCTGAAAAGTAAAGTAGCTGATAAGTTAAAAGAAATACCTAAAGATGTCCGAAAGAAAAGTGATCATTTAACAGACTTTCTACTAATATCTGTGATATTTCTTAGCCCAATTTGTGGTTGGCTT
Source organism: Dryas iulia moderata (assembly GCA_019049465.1). Lineage (NCBI taxonomy): Eukaryota > Metazoa > Arthropoda > Insecta > Lepidoptera > Nymphalidae > Dryas > Dryas iulia. The sequence continues at coordinate 8,940,913 of CM032424.1, read as the reverse complement.
TGGACGAGGAATTTAATATATGGAGCGGCTTCTACCTTTCTTCTAGGCTTTGTGTTAAGTGCACTTACTGTTTCTGCTCACAACTATTTCCATAGAGCAGATAGCTGGCGCATGTACCTGTATAATATCAGTGGATTTTCTTACTCGTAAGATATTTTTTATTATATAAATTTATTCTGAATACATTAACAGTGTTTTGTTAAATTATAATTCTATGTGTAATATACATAAAATGAATTTAAATTAGTTTTTTACACGTCCATATTACATGCTTACATATTTTTTAGATATCCATTAATCAAGCTCAATGCATGCTTTTGATAAACAAAAAGCCAATGAGTTTTTACTTTGAGCAAATATATCAATTTTTTTTCACGTAAAGAAAAATAATAAATCACTATACTTTTAAAACATTTTTTAGCGACTGGCGTATATCTCACGCGATGTCTCATCATCTGCACACAAACACGGCCAATGATTTGGAACTAAGTTTGGTCGAGCCATTCTTACAATATCTGCCAAAAACGACTAAACCAATATGGGCCCAGATGGGAGCTTTCTTCTATCCTATTGTATTTTCCTTTGTTTCTCTAGGATGCCTTATAAAAGAGTAAGTGTGATTATAAACTTATATATGCACTTATAAACTTATAAATCCTATTTTGGTTGGTTTCGTTCATAACTCTAACGTAAAAATTAAGAATACTAACATGTTACTTGCTTGGTTGCTTATCGACTTAGACTTTATTTAATTACTTTTATAAGTTTTTTAAAACACAACGTATATTAAATTATTAGGCCCTATGACCCGCTGGAATTACAGTTTTAAATATCAATGTCGATCTATATGGCAATATAATGGCGTTATAATAGAAATGAATAAATTATGAAAAAATAATAGAGACACTTCTTTATCTACTTTTATTTATTAGAAACTAATATACCTCATCAACAATCTCATCTATACTTATATACTAGCGGAAATAATTAAAGGATCGGTAAAATTTTCCAAATTTTATGACGATTTTTTTTAAGTGGCTATATTTTCATCAAAATGGTCGAATTGAAAAAACACAAGCATTTTAAAGCTTAAAGTTTCTAGTTTTGAGAAAAAAATGATATTTTTCAGTTCATTTTTTGGTCTAAAAAGTTGGAACATTTTTTTTCATCATAAGCAGAAGTTTATGATTAATCTGTTTACAGAGATGTTTCGATAAATAATTCATTTGTAACAACTAGGTATAGGTATGTTACAAAAAAACAAAATACTGACCACAAGCAAAAAATAAAAAAAATGTTAAATACAATAATATATATATATCTTGTATTTTTTCTAGATTATATGCTGGAGTAGTAAAGCTAGAAGGTAAAGAATTAACGTGGGCTAATGCGATACCTTTTATTTTACCTGTATGGATTTGGGCAACAAGCGGCTTGTCACTGCCTCGAACTCTCCTTGTGTGGCTTTTAATTATTTTAATTTCAAGTTTCATTAGTATTTTCTTTGGACTAACAGCAGGACATCACTCTCACATCAATTTCTTTGAAGGAGACGTGCCAAGGTATATTATTGTTTTGAACTATAATACATTTGGGGCCAGTTGTGGCGCAGAGGTACTGGTTGTGGGTTCGATTCCCACTGGAGGAGTGGAAAAATTTTATATTTCCTTTTTTTCGCTTTGTTGTCGAGAGGCAAAGCGCAGCGTTATGTTTCATCACTTAACACGCAATGCCTCCAGAATTCGGCGGAAAGTGGGGAACGGAGTGTCTTAACAATAGGTTCCCTCTACTTACACCGCTGTGTGCGCGATACAGCGTGAAGCTAAAAAAAAGAAGTACATCTCTTTTTTATATTAAATAAAGTAATGTTTTTAATGTACCTACACATAGTTATGTAAAAACTATGTTGATCATTATTATAATTATAACATTGTTATAATTATAATGGATAAAACGTAGAAAACCAAATTTTGACACCAGGTTTCTCTATACCTACCCTGCTATGTAAAAAGCTGAAAAAGCGTGAAATTAAAAAAAAAATAGGAATAGTTATCTAAAACCCATATAACAAAACTATGATAAGCATCTCTTGAAAATTCTAATACTGAAGGAAAACTTTAGATTCTATCATATACTAGTATGATAACGTAACGAAGTTAAATAGTCAACATATATCACGCACTTACAGGGAGGAGTTTATAGATTGGGGCATTCATCAACTAGATACCGTAGTTGAAAGGGTCGAGTATGCGGGAAACCACTTCAAATCACTCACTCGGTTTGGCGATCACGCACTACACCATCTCTTCCCAACGTTAGACCATGCGGAACTAAACTACCTGTATCCAACTGTAATAGAACATTGTAAGAAATTTGAACTTCAATTACGCATGACGACTGTTTATAACGCTATAATAAGTCACAGCAAGCAATTAATAAGGAAACGACCGAATAATTTTAAAGAAAAAGTGAGTAAATTTTCCCAAGATTAATTTTTCCAGGAATCCTAGATTTTTAATATCTTTTTATAAACGCCGATTTACGTTTACAAAATTTTCCGACTTCGACACTAGAGGACGGAGATCTTAACAGAAAAAAAAACTTGAAACTGAATGAAATATAACATGGCGTTAGATATAGTTTCACCGTCTAACACGTCATGTTCATATATCCAATGGCGAATAAATATATTGATAGGCTAAATTAATTTTCATTTCGTAAAAAAATAAAGATCAATTTTAAAATAGGTTACTCTTTATTCTAACAAATATAAATATTGTATTAAACTAGTGGAGTGATATGAAAATAAATATTTATAAACTTGTTTTATTCGACATCCAGTATAAAAAAAACAACCTACAATGTTGCTTTTGTCCTTGGTCGAGGCCGAGCAGAAAAAAGTATATTTGCCAAACATAAATATATGGACAAATTAAATTATATAATGCGTGTGAATTTGAAATGTCAATACACTCACATTTAAAATACAATTTTTAACCTCGCAAATTGTAACAAAGTAAATTATTTTTGTTTCAGAAATGTACATAGTGATGATTCAAAGAAAACTTTTTAGTTATTTAAAGGACAAAGTATTGAAAAATATTTAGACATAATGGTAATTAAGTTTTATAGTGACTATCATATCACTAGTGTACAGATTTTTATATGTTTATGGAAAATGTTTGCTCAACTATTATACTTCATTATACCAAATAACAATCTCATTATAAGGCTGTGGGTATGTATAGCGAAAGGACTAATATTAAATAAATATATTTAATTGCTTAACTGTATTTTATTGTATATCTATGTTATTTGGAGATATTAAATTAAAAAAATTAAATTAAATAGCTTCACGCTATATCCCGCACACAGCAGGGTAGGCAGAGGGAACCTAGTGTTAAGACACTCCGTTCCCCACTTTCCGCCGAATTCGGAGGCTTGCGTGTTAAGTGGCGGAACTTAACGCCGCGCTTTACCTCGACACCAGAGCGAAGAAAATGGAAATATAATTTCCACTCCTCGAGTGGGAATCGAACCCACAACCAGTCGTTTACAGTCACACTCTTGTGCCACTGGGCCGCGACTGGCCAATAATAATATAAGATAATTCAAAAAATGACCACCAAGGCCATCGTAGCGTCGTGTTTATCTATTAGGGTTTGGTTGTCAGTTCCATTTCCACACGATTATAATTTAATTATTATCATTTCTCAATGTCAACTCAACTCGCAATGTCTTTGATCCGAACGGAAAGTGGAGAATGGAATGTTAGAGGTTCTTACTCACGCTTTCCTATTATGCGCGGTAAAAGCGTAAAGTTTAAAAAAGATAACTTTTAAATATATATTTATGATACATATGTTTACCTGCATTAAGCCATTGGCTTACACACACATTGGCTTAGGCATTTACCTGGGGCCAGTCGTGGCGTAGTGGCACGAACGTGTGACTGTAAACGATTGGTTGTGGGTTCGATTCGTTCGAAATATGTACTAAGGACTTGTATTAGAACCTGTATGAAGAACCTGTATTAAGAATTTATTACAACGTCTATAAAATGGAACTTAATTAGCACATATATGATAAATTATGTCACATCATCTTTACTGTTATTGATATGTTACTATTAAAGCTCGAAGTACTTACTACGACTTTGCAAATCTTTATTTTTTTCAAAATTCTATATATTTAACAATTTCAATATTAAAAGTCTGAACTATTTCAGACTTAACTTACCTAATATTCAAAATTTACCTTGTCTCGAGAAGCCTAAGTTTTGTAGTTCATAATGTTAGGTTGACGCCGATAACGCCGTCTTGCTGCCTGACGAAGGCATCGTGTTAAACGTGTAAAGTGTAATAGTTGGTAATCGTGTTATTAAACTAAAAAGTGTTTAAGTGTATAAATTTTCGTGTTTAAATAGAGAAGTTGTGTGTGTATTAATAAATAAGTGTAAATTTGTTAAGTACAAAACTGTACAAGTGAATATAGAGGTAAGGGTGTATAAACTGAAACAATAAATTGTGTTAACTAAAAGTCACCTTTTACTTTAATCCTGATATCTGTCTAACAATAATGAGTCATTTAATTATTACTACAATATTCATTATACATCAATAGAATAGGTTGGACTTTTACAACTAAAGTTGGTAAATCTTAAGATTTAAAAAAATCTATATTTTCATTATTTCAATAAGTTATTTTACTATAATATAGGTTCAATAAATAATATTTACTATTCAAGTAAAGGTCCTAAACCAAACGTTAATTTTATTGCGTATATTAGCGTCATACAAAGTGGAGAGCGGCCTACCACAGTCCACAACCCTTTGACATTCATTCCTGTGCGGTTATCCGCGATGTAAGATAAGACCGACGCTCAGGCGACCAGAAATTCTGTACACAGCTTTGCTGAAATTTTCTCTTATGTAACCAGAAAATTCAATAGAACGTAAAATTGTACAATAAATTTAATTTTGCTGAGACCGCAGCAGCAAGAGGAAGCCGGAACGCAACGATCTCTGAAAGCAACGATGGAAACTATTCTTGGCTATTTAATAATACATATTATATTAAAATAGTTTTTTATATGTTGTTTGTATTTATTTTATATTTTTGTTATCCAATTCTAAACAACCATTGAGAACTCTAACATAAGAGCCGTACAAAATGAAATGAATCGATTAAAATATATAACAATTGCATTGATTTTAATTTAAAATAAAAATTGTATGTATACAAGTTTTCAAATCTGTGGATTGTGGCGAATAAAATATTTTATTGTTATATTGAATAGAAACTCTATTTGACATTTTGCTATATGTATGTTATCGGAGTGATCGCAATTGCTATAGGTTCGATTCCCACTTAGTGTAAATTAGAAATATTTGTGTTAAGTTAGACGAAATGGTTTCGATGGACTTCTTATTACAGAAACACGAGCCATTAGGCTCGTGTTTCTGTAATAAGCGGAATGTTCAGTACGTTCACTACGTTGTTCTGATAGATAGGTAAATCGGTAGATGCTTATGTATTAAAGTGACGTAAACACGAAAAATATTACCTACTCTTAGATTTAATCAGAGAGAATAAAATGAATTTGTAAGAACTGCAAAAGAAAAACTATTTTGCTTATTTGTTTCTTACAATACACACGCGGTTTGGTTAATATTCGCTCTATGACAATTCCAGCTCTTATTGCTATCCACGCAACGCTTTTACGACCATCAAAAACTGTTTAACCACTAAAAGTGTGGTAATAATAATGTTATAATATTTTTTATGTACTTTAATATCATTTAGTTAATATATTTTGATATTAATAGATCTTGAGTCAAACAATACATAAGACTTAGTATTTATAATTCATTTAAAATTTTAAATTATATAAAAAACACAAATTAGTAATTATGTTAAGTACTATTGGTGTAGCTATTACTATTATCTATGTAAAACCCGCATAAATGCGCCTTTATGGTGCAGAATAACGTATATACGTTTAGAACATGCGAAAACATAAAGCGCATCTGTGATAATCCCTCGCGTGATACATAATGAGAAGCCACAGCGACGACACATAATGCACTAATATAAATCTCTGTAATGTGTCACAAAGACCGCTTGCCATACAATGTCTAATACCGCAAACTATCCAATTATTAAAGTGACTGGATAGACGATAGTGTTATTGTACGCAAATATTTAATATAAAATACACTATTATAGAATAGTAAACGAACGAATAGTAGAAAACGAATAGTAAACATAAAACTAAACGAAAAGACTCTCTGTACCTAGAAAAACCTGTAAGGTTTTCATGGTACTTGGTGCAAAAAATAATATTATGTATTTTTTATGTATTACATAATAAATTAATATAAACAATGTATAATACATTGGAAGTCGACTGAACTGAACGCAACTGGTTGTGGGTTCGATTTCCACTCGAGGATATATTTAACATTTCCATTTTCGCTTTGGTGTCGAAGCAATGCGCCGCATTAAGTTCCGCCACTTAATACGAAATGCATCCAGAATTGGGCGGAAATTGGGCAATAAAGTGTCTTAACACTAGATCCTATGCCTACCCAGCTGAGCACGAGATACAGCGTGAAGCTAAAAAAATACTATTAATTGCGAGAAGCGCCTTACACTGAATATTAGCAACTTAGGGTATATTATGACGTGCAAAGTGTCACATTAAGGAGACTATTGCTTTATATTAGTTACTTTGATTGCTCGAACCGGTCACCTTATTATTATTTTTAATATAGGTATACCTAGATTATTTATTTTTTCTTTATACAATTCAATTTTCGTATATCAGAACAAGATTTCAAAGTCTGCTATGAGGGAATCGTTTAATTGCATAAGGCGAGTTAAAATCGCTATGTAGTAATAAGGTAATAGAAGTTTATCTTCGTTCATGTTCTTTTATACGTTTATCTTCTTTTTACTTAGTTTAAAGCTTAAACTATTTTTACTGTAGGTTAAGGAATAGTGATTTATATATAGATATCTATGCTTGTTGTTTTATTGCCACTTATTAGGTACTAAAATGAAATATAACTTAACATCAGCCGCATCAAATGAAGCTAATACCTACTATTATTACAATTCTATGTTTCAATAATTTAAGAATATTCTTATAGTTTAGACAAATATATATTCTTTTAAGTGCCACATTTTTCTTATCAAGTGTCATATTTTTCACCTGGTGGTGAATATAATATTTATTATCAATTATTCGACCTACTTACGTAAAAGGAGTGAATTTTTAAGGTTCGTGGATATTAGAATGACACAAAGAAGACCGTTGTCAAACCCTTATCTAAAGTTTCCCTTACGCTAACAAAAATTGAAAACGTCCTTAGTCACGTCTAGCACTGAATTAATGCACTCAATTAATCGTGAACCAAGTTTATTTAATTAACTTGGTAGGTAATTTTGCTTTTAAAAACAGGTTTTAATTTGATAGTAAAGTGGAAAAATGTAGTTCATATATTAAAATGTTAGATTTGATGAAAAACAGTATTTTTACTTAGTAAATATTAGTGTGTTTAAGTAAGCCCAGTTTGTGGCCAGTCGTGGCGCAGTGGCATGAACGTGCGACTGTAAACGACTGGTTGTGGGTTCGATTCCCACTCGAGGAGTGGGAATATTTAATATTTCCATTTCCTTCGCTCTGGTATCTGAGGTAAAGCCTCCGAATTCGCCAGAAAGTGGGGAACACAGTGTCATAACACTGGGTTCCCTCTGCCTATTTTGCTGTGTGCGGAATACAGCGTGAAGTTTTAAAGTAAGCATTTTCACGTTTTTTCGCAGCATGAAAATCATAGATAATCTAGTGTCAACGGAGTATCTACTACGTTCTCCAAATTTAAACTAAGTTAAAGACATGGCCTGTTGAGTGGCAAAAGTCAACGCCGAAAACAGAGAACCACTCTGGAGCAACTAGAGCAGAGAAATGAAAATAATATAACATCATTCCCCCCGAGTAGAAATCGATCAGATCGAATACAATTCCCTCCGTAGCTGGGTAGCGTCCTGTAAAAAGCGGTAACCCAGTAGCTTGGTGGTAGGAGATTCGTTCTCCGACTGGCACGTGACCACTATCATGTCAAAGACAAACCGCCAAACATCTGAAAATGTGTTTCGGTTCGATGGCATGTAAGCCAGCTCTCCCTATTCCCACCATTCACATCTTTCCTTTCTCCTTTTGTCCTTCAGTTGCAAGGCCGCAACGCATCCACAACTCTAATATTGTGGATGTCTGTGGGCGAAGGTAACCACTTACGATCAGGTGGTATTTCTGCTCGTTTGCCTCCTTTATTCCTTAAAAAAAAGATCCAACAACCATTGCACTAAAATCCAGACACAGTCCTAAAGCGAAACGACAGTCTTATTGTTAATTCGACTATTTCGAGTTCGATTCCTCTTGCATGCATAATAATATTAAAATTTAATGTATTTTCATTTTCCCGTTCTGGTAAGACAAAGCACCGCATCAAGTTTCGCCAGCTAACAAGAAATGTCTCTTAAATAAAAGGAAAATGAAGCTTCAAGTTAGGAAATTTAGTAGACGTGCTTAAATAAAAACAGATTGAGAAAAATACGTACCTACTACGACTACTAAATAACGTATGATTTAAATTAATGAATATTATCTACACCGAGTAAATATGTTAATAATGGTATTTGATAGCTGTACAGAGGGAATCTATTGTTACAACACTCTGTTACCTACTTTCCGCCGAATTCTGGAGGTATTGCGTGTTTGCAGTCACACTTTCATGGCTCTGTGCCACAACTGGTCTGGCATTATTTACTTTTTAAATTGAAAAATGAAACATTTTTTTATTCAAAATATTAAAACTGTAACTGTTAATTCTTAATATTCAATATAGTAATTAAGAGTTACAATTTTAATTGAAGCCTGCATAAAAAATCGGAGCAAAAAGTATGTACGTCGACATTGTTGTAAAATTTCACGTAATCAAGATAATTTTGAAACAAAGCTTTGTTTTATGAAACGGATACAGAAACAGATATTTTTCGTGAAATTAATGTTTGTTGTGAATGTTCACCCTACAAAGACCCTTATTAAACTGTCTCGTAACTTCAACTCGCTAACGCGGTGGTAACTTTAGACAAATAAGCTTTTAAATTTTAAAATAATCAATTTAATTTATATACAAAAAATAGTATAGTATATTTATTTTAGCTTCTTTAAGAAAGAAACTAGTGATAAAACCCTCCGTTCACCCTTTTCCGAATACATATAATGAAAATTTGAAAGTTTTACGTTACCTATATCTTTTTTTAAATTTCATATTTTTGTCCACATAGGCACTTTCCGGTCGAATTCGATACTTTGCGTGTTGAGTAGCAGAGCATAACTCTACACTTCTCTTAGATACCAGAGTGGAAAAAAGAAAATCATTTAAATATCCATTTAAATATAATATAGGCAGGGGGAGACCTCGGTTGACCTTCGAAAACACAGTATCGATGATACTGGAGGAAGGTCACGTAAAAAACATGAGGACCCCCCGGAGGGCGTGTATGAAGAGGTTAATGACTGTGGACGAGGCGAAAGAAGTACGCAGGGACCGTAGCGTTTGGCGCTCCGTTCTCTCTGACTACCCCGCAAGGGATACAGCGTGAATCTACAACCTATCGCGTTTACATTCAAACGTTGTCCCACTGCCAAACGCAGATCCACCGTTGTGGGCACTATGGGTATGCCCAGAACCTAAATTAGTTGCAACATTATATTTTATGGTCTCAATATAAGTTCACTGACTTACACGAGATTTCAGTATTACCGTATCACCTCAATAAATTAAAATAATATTGGCGCGAGTTTCTCAATTGTGATTATCTCTGTAATCATACCGTTCGCACTTGAATGATTGTAAGGTGGCTGTGACCGCAACCTATTTTTGAGGGGTGAATCCGCCTCTGCCTACTGCAGCATGATGGCGTTACTTGCTTAATTATCTAGGTAATATGTTAAAGAACTCAAAGATTATTTGACCGGTCTATTTATTGGTTAATATTAGATGTATGTTTTTAAAGAGCTGGAAAATCTACAAAATGTTTTTTCAATGGCATTCTTAAGTCTGGCAATTCTTAGCAGATACCTATTCCATTTACATAGTCGGTTTATTATCTCTATATATCTTAAAATTACTAGAAAAATGTAAATACCTATGGTCTACCGGATGCATTCACTAAGTTGTAGAATAATTAATACAACTTGATATTTCTAACGACATTAGCCTCGATTTTACTTGCTTTTATCAAGTTTCAAAATTACTTTGTCGTATTATTGAAGTGGACAGGTTAGACACATTTGCGGTCAGTATCACTTTTAATTTTCACTGTTGCAAGCTCGACATCGATACTTCATTTTAAAATTTTATACATTTTTTTTATTACATCGTATCTATAAAACTGAAGTGGCTTATTTAAAAAAAAATCATGAAAGTGATTTTAATATATCTATCTGTGGGTTTATATGTTAAAAAATGTTCTATATGTTAATTTTAACTAAATTTACTCTTTTAGGCTATATTTTTTTTATTCCGCGCCGAATATCCCATTAAATCCTTTCAACTGTTATAATCAAATACCCAACAAATAGTCAAATTTTCATTTACGCTCTAGGCGTTAAATTTTCGGTTAGGTCACTATATTATAATATGTAAATATCAATGACGAATGAAATCCGATTGCCCGGCTTATTCGTAATAATCCGCTATGTACTCTTAAATGCTCTGCATAATTCTAAACATAATTTGCGTACATCATTTAAATTAAGACTTTTAAATCTAAAACTAGAAAATATACCTGAAAGTTGAACATTTAAGTGAATTACATAGTTAAGGATGTCAAGTAGTTGTTAGAGCAAATTAGGTGCGGAACTAAATTAAAGGAATTACGTCGGTTGCGGTACTGGACTGAATGTTTGTTTGTAGGTCACTACTAAATTTTATATAAGCTCAATACGCATTCACAAAGGCACGAAATAATTATACATAGAGAATTTATAAGTATGTATAATTAAAATTCTAAAACGCCTCTTATTTAGTGATTTTTATATTAAATTTATAATTTAGATCAATTATATTATTAAAATAAATAAACAGACGAACAAATGATATTTTTCATTTCAGTTCATTAGATATGAACTCTAGCTTTTAATTAATATATTTTCGTAAATATTTACTTTTTTCTATTGTTAATACACATTTAATAATGTGACTTACTTATACAAATCCATTAATATTGTGTTTTTCAGCTTTTGCAGTTTTTATTTCACACCAAATTCTCTCTACCTACAGAGAATTTAATTTAAAATCATTCTGTTCTCTACCTGCCGTCCAATTTTGAAAGTTTTCGTGTTAAGTAACGGAATCCAATACCGCGAATATAACCTTATTATCATTATTTACCAAATGTGGATCGAATACACAATTATCACATTTAAAGTCAAACGCCATCCCAATTAAAATTCGGTATTTGACCACTATTTAAAAAAAACTCTTTTATTGAGACTTTCAATAAATATAGATATTTGTTATCCTCTGTAAGTATCTGCAATAATATTAAATTATCAGTTTGTCTATGTATTCTTGTAAATTGGCATACTTGCTAATATAATATTTAAATATATGTAGGTATTTTTAGTTACGTATGTATTTTTGGACCACTTTAGTTACGTATGCTTCAAGCAACTTGATGGACCAGTTCTTAATATGAAAGAATGAATGTTATATAACCTGTCTATATCTCTTACAGAATGTAAATAGCAGGTTAACGCTTTTTTCCGAATAGCGGTAAAAGAGAACTTAGTATTAAGACACTCCGTTCTCCACTTTACGCTCGAAATAGAGACATAGGGGCCAGTCGTGGCGCAGAGGCACAAAGTGTGACTGTAAAGCGACTGATTGTGGATTCGATTCCCACTCGAGGAGTGGACATATTTAATACTTCCATTTTCTTTGCTCTGGTGTCGAGGCAAAGTTGAAGGCGGCGTTAATTTCCGCCACTTAACACTCAATGCCTCCGAATTCGGCGGAAAGTGGGGAACGGAGTGTTTTAATACTAGATTCCCTCTGCCTACCCTGCTGAGTGCGGGAAACAGCGTAGTACTAAAAAAATAGAAACATAGCGTGTTAAATGGCGGAACTATAAGCTGTGATTTGTCTTAGATACCAAAGCGGAATTGAACCCACGGCCATCGCGTTTACACACAGACACTGACGGAGTAGGGCGTCATGAAGGTCTGAAATAAATAGAAGATCTAAAAAAAACTCTTTAAAACTTTATACTGACTTTATACTATTGATTGGTATGGTTTGTAATAAAGTACAATTATTGTTATATACAAGCAATCCTCTTCAGCTACCTATCTATTGCAATTGGCATATTCTTCTATTTCTATACAGAGCATAAAAAATAAAATATTTGCTGTATTTTTCAACAATGTTATATTTTTTTTGTTTTCATTTATACAAATAAATAAAATTGGAGTGTTTCTAATATTAAAATAAACACGTTTTACTAAATGTATATAAAAAAAATCATTTTTTGCAATTTTTGTCTGTCTGACTCTCTGTTTGTCCCGGCTAATTTCTAGAACGGCTAGGCCATTTTTGAGAAAACGTTCAATGGCAGATAGCCGATGTGCTAAGGAGTAATTTAGGCTACTTTATTTTACAATATTGACTTTTGTATTAGAGACCATGCAGACAAAGTCACGAGCATACCTATATTTCTAAAAAAATGATAGCACAACTTTATATATTGTTTTTGTTAATTGGATTAGGCTATCCGTTCCCCAAAAATAACATTTGTTATTTTATTTAGTACATCAGTAGATTTTTTCAGTTTCATTCTTTTTACTGCATAACAGAGTCGTCAGAGAGAATCTAGTGTTAAAATACTCCGTTCTCTACTTTCCACATAAATTGATATTGCGTGTTGAGTCACGGAACTTGACACTTAGTCTTAGGCACCATAGGAGAGGAGAATCAGACATAATATATACCAGAGGAGAAATATAAAATAATATGTAAACATTCCTTGAGTGGAAATCAATCCCACAACCATCGCCGTTACAGTCGAACGCTATCCCACTAAGCCATTACAGTCTCAAATATTATGATTTTACGAAATAATTTCATTAATTATAATAATCTTAACGTTCCAACACAATTAATACTGAAGTGTCGTAATGATGCTTAATAAATTGGGCTCAATTACCACATGTCACGCCTCTATGCGAATGCGGTATATTGAAAAGGATTTTAATATTATAAGCGGACGTCATCAAAACGGAAGCTCTTGAACCCTTACCCGAAGTAAACATATTAAACGGGGCTGGTCCCCTGAAATAAATTTTTGATTGTGTTCATATAGCACTTGACGTTGTTTAGGAATGATTACTCTTATGTGTATAATGAAATCCGTGAAATTTTTAATTACTCGTATTCCTACTAAATTTTCATCTAATATCATATTAATATTATAAATGTGAAAGACTGTATGTGTGTCTGCTTGACATGCTTTCAGTGCTAACCCCTGCCCGATATGGATAGAGGAAAATTCAAAGTAAAAAGTAGTGTCGAACATAAGCTACTTTTATAAAAAAAATCAAGGTCTAGATAGCTGACTGTATGCCAGCTATCTAAATAAAATATTCATTCGATCCGATCTCAGAAAGATGTTACATACCTACTTATTTTTCAAAAACCAACGTCTAAGGGCTTTTTATAATGTATATGGGAAAATATAAACCGCTTAACATTAACGAGAAGTCAAAAATACAAATTATCTATAGTTATATAATTCAAACACGCGAAGCAGCAAGCTGGTCGCTAGTTAAATTCATATATGCTGATAGCCTATCTCTGTTAATTCAAAGGCAGGCCTTAAATAAGCTTAAAAGTTTATATAAAAGGACAAAACATTATCCTAAAATAATACGTGTAGTAGGACTTTCACGCATTTCATCACGTAGTAACAAAGTCCATAAAAACCAACAACATAAACTCTAGAAGCTTCTTTCAACAAAGTTTTGCACAATATTAAAGCTTTTAGGTCTCGCCTGTGAATCTCGCCGTGAATACACTTTCATATTCTAAAGTCCTTATCGCAAACTGTATCATATAACTTTTATATAGCGAAGCGTGAATTATGTATAGTTCAAATATAAACAATCATAATACATTTATATAATATGAAAATCGAGTTTGTGAAAGTCTAAATAAATTGAGGTCTATTTTTTTTATATTTCATTCTATAATATCATAAATATATTATTATTTAAATTAAATAATTTATTTTTTAACTACAAAATACACTTGGTAGTAGTAAACATTTTCACGATTTAATATTTGTTTTTGCCGAGACTATTGTGGCGCAGTTGGGTAGCGTTTGATTGAAAACGGGATGTGTGTGAATTCGATTCCCACTCAGGAGAATGATTATATATTTTCATTACTCTGTTCTGATATCCAAGACAAAGCGCTACTTTAAACTAACACACAAGGTCTCGATTATGGGCGGAAAGTGGAGAATCAAGTGTCTTGGCACTAGATTCTCTCTGGCGGTAGTCAATCTACTATGAGGGAAAACACTGGCAACTTGAGGTTGCTTTCTTTCTATCCGCTTTTTATTTTTATTACGTTTTTTTTTTCAAATAATTTGTTCATATATTTAAAAAAAATTACATGTCATAATATATTAATTTTTAACATATAGCAGTTTTACGTGCTCACGCTCTGAAACCCGTTAATTATTAAGACTTACCCCCGGGACTAAACTCTGGAACAGATAAGCGTAAGTAACACCTTTGTTTCTAAGTTCTCGCAAACATATTCATGTTCATTTGTACAACGTGGTAATAATTAAACTTTCTAAGAAATAAATTTAATTGGCAAATGTGCGAGTGCTAATTTAAGAAACCAAATATGAAATATGTTTTAAATATTTTAATTTAAAATTTCAATATAAATTATGTTTAATATTAGAAAAGGTTTAGAACTCTTCGTAGACTGAGAGTCGAATTAGTGATCTAAAATTACAAGACTAAATAATCCAAGCGTAATGAGATTCACTAGTAATATAAGAAAGTTATGTATGTACATATGGGCAGCCATTCTGGCGCAGTGGAACAGCGTCTAACTAAAAGTCAGATTGGTAGTTGTTTCAATGACTACTCGGTTAAATATTTAATAGCTTCACGCTGTATCCCACACACAGCAGGGTAGGCGGAGGGAACCTAGTATTAAGATACTCCGTTCCCCACTCTCCGCCGAGTTCGGAGGCATTGCGTGTTAAGTGGCGGAACTTAACGCCGCGCTTTACCTCGACACCAGAGCGAAGAAAATGGAAATATTAAATATTTCCACTCCTCAAGTGGGAATCGAACCCACAACCAGTCGTTTACAGTCACACGCCTGTGCCACTGGGCCACGACCACTGGGTACTACTCAGTTAAAGGTTACATTATTTGAATTTATATGCTCTCGTCCCGAAGACGAAATGCGGCGTTGAGTTCCACGACTAATATCCATAAACAAAAAATAAATAAAAATCAATTACGTAAATGTCTAAGAAACATTACCATTTTACAAAGCGAACTTAAGACAAAAAGTAACCTGAAACCGCCGCATTCGTGAAAAAGGAGCACCGAGTAAATATTCAGTTCCAATAATAATAGATTCCGAACTCGGCTCGTACCTTCAAATTTGCTGGAAATCTCCAAGTTATGTTCGATACGTTTTTCTTTTCTATTTGACAATCAACAAGCGACCGACTCTTGCCCTGAGGTTACCCTTTGTTACCTACGAAAGCAATTTCACCAACTTCTGTTTGTCAAATGTTTAGTTTCGCTTAATAAATACTGAGTTGGTTTATTTCTACGTTTAATTATTAATTTGGCTATTGGAATTACTTTGGAACGTTTGTACTTTTAAGTTGTATTAAATAT
Organism: Dryas iulia moderata; assembly: GCA_019049465.1. NCBI lineage: Eukaryota > Metazoa > Arthropoda > Insecta > Lepidoptera > Nymphalidae > Dryas > Dryas iulia. The sequence goes on along the minus strand of CM032424.1, from coordinate 8,924,907 downwards.
TATTATAAAATAAACTTGGTACTATAGAATAAATATTGTAAAATATTACTTTTTGACACAAAAGAATATTTAAGATTTAAAAAAAAACATGAAATTAAACTATAAAAAAATACTTTTAATGACAGGTCCATTCCTTAGAATGCATGTCGTTTCAAGTCGTACTGCTTTCTGCATTCAGCTCTTGATTTAACAAGTAAACGATATCGTCTTCAGATGTCCATGGATGTTAGTTAACTTAAACCACTACCTATATTCAACATGGCAATATTCTCGATACTAAAGCTGATATTTTTTCCGCTTTCACTAGGTTATTACAATGTGGAATAGCAATGACAACACTACACGAAGCGATAAGCCTCTTAGTAACAATACATATATGAAATGATAATACCTCGATCCCAGAACACTAAAGCACATCTACTTTCAAAAAAGACTGGAAATTGTGGCCGGTGGAATATATCAACAATCGATCCTAATCGAAAAATTGCAATGTTAGATTGATTTGATTGACTAGCAATTATTTTTTTGAGTAATTATGACTGCAATTGATTAATTGGCAATAACTAATCAAAGGAGTATATATTCAACCTTTATTTTACTCAAAAAATTGATTACTTGATCAATCAATGCTTGCAGTTTTTGGATTAGGATCGATTGTTATATCGATATTGGGCGATAGTAGTCCCTTTATGTGCACAAGGTCGCATTTAGTAAGTTGTTGCTGGTTGCTTAACTTGGGTACTTGATTGTGTCTATGCAAATGCTCACTATTTACAAAATAAGATAAGACAATATAGCCTAACAAGCTCCCTAGGATGTGATACGCCCAACAGGAGTCGACAATACAGTCTTTCACAATATTCCTCTGATAGTTCCTAGATAACATTGACCATAAGTGCATTGATAAAATCTTCGTTTTCTCCGAAATATTGTAGAACTATAACTAAGACAAATAGGTTATATTATTTATAGTATTATTATAACTACAGTATATTTTGCAATGAAACTATTTTTGACCTGATTAGTCGCGTATGGTACCTAAAATGGTATTCGAAAATACATTTTTAGAATAATGAGGTTTAAAATAGTATCTAATAGTAATAGTTATAGTAATAGTTTTTACCCGTGGGGGGACGGGTTAGAATACAATTCCCCTCCGTCGCTGGGCAGCGTCCCGTAAAAGGCGGGTAACCCAGTAGCTTGGTGGTAGGAGATTCGTTCTCCGACTGGCTCGCGACCACTATCATGTCAAAGACGAACCGCCAAACATCTGATGATGTGTTCCGGTTCGATGGCATGTAAGCCAGCTCTCTCCCTATTCCCACCTTCCCCATCCTTCTTCCCTCCTATCCTCCACCCCTCCTTAAGGTCGGCAACGCATCCACAACCTTTCTAATGTTGTGGATGTCCATGGGCGAAGGTAACTACTTACCATCAGGTAGTCCTTCTGCTCGTTTGCCCACCTTTCTTCAATAAAAAAATAGTATCATTTCAAGATGTGTAATAATCACGAAAACAAAAGATATCACTGCAGTATATTATTATTAAAGATTTGTATAAAAGACTATTAGATACCGAGTAGTTTTGAGTTTGAACCAGGGGTTACCTTTAAAAAATGAGAAGAAATTAAAAATATGTTCCTTGGAAGTCAAACTCAACTCAACTAAACACTACTAATCATCAATCAATTTGAATTAATTCCGTGCAATTTTTATACATTTTACCATAATATTTTGCACATAATAAGTGTGTGAATGACATTTTAAAAATATTAAAATACATAATTTCCTTTATTTTTGTCTTAGAGGTCGAGCTCAAAACTTATATAAATCTCATAAACGCATATTTGTATCAATTTGCAATCGGTCATTAGGACGACATTGCTATTGGTAAATAATAAGCAATTGCAAAATAAATGGCTACGTTAGCAATGTTATTAACAAAATCATATATTAATTACAGGAAAGCATGCTCTAACTTATTTATGACGCAAATTACTAAATATCTTGAAGAATATGTTGCAATATAATACTGTGTTAAATTTATAAAGTAAAAAAAAGAATAATTGGCGTGAAGCTTTCACGCAATTTCCCGCAAGGCAGGGTAGTCTGAGGGAACCTAGTTCACTCTGTTCTTAACTTTCTGCTCGAAACCAAGAGGTTTTGTGTTGGATGGCGGAACTTAACGCCGCTTCGCCGCCACCCTCTCACGCTTCCCTTTATCTGCTTACCAAAACAGAGCAATGACAAATTACATAGAGTTTGTCCTCCGAGTGGGAATCAAACACTGTGCCACTGCGCCACGATGGTCTCAATAAAATAACTTTTTAAATTTCACATTGTATGATAAAATACCACATGACCTTCCTTTTACATTTTGGGCTTTTCAATTTGGTTCGAAGATTGAATCATAGCAATAATTTACTTTAAAGTTTCTCATAAACATAAAATAAATACGTCACTAATGTTTGAATCATTTATATGATTCATAATAATTGAAAAATATGTATATAAAATATGTGTTATTTATTAATTAGGTTTCTGTTTCCCTAAAAAATATTTCTATATATCAAGGCTATTTCACTTTTTTAAATTTATATTTTACGTGTATTGCTTATATGCAAAAATTATATTCGTATTCTCCTAGTGCACACTGACTTTACATATATATATTATAATAGCGACAGCCTATATATTACAATTCTCTATAGAATTCTGTTGAATTTAATAATTATTTAGGTAAATACCTGGACATCCACACGTATCTCACACATCTTTATAAAAATAGTATGGAGTATACAATAATATTTTAATGTATAAGCAATTATTTTTGTTAAATAATTATAAAACTCTTTTTAGCTTCACGATTTTTCTACCTAGCAGAGAGAACATAAAGTCACAACACTCCGTTCTCCACTTTCCGCCCGAAATGAATACATTACGTCTTAAAAGCCAAGAAGACATTTAGTGTCAACGCTACACTTTGTTTTAGGTACCAGAGCAGAGAAATGAAAATTATATAGGATTCCTCTGAGTGGTAATTCAACCCACAACCATCGTGGTTACAGTCAGACACTGATCCACTGCTCCATGACGGAATTACAATTTAAACTTGACTTGACTTAAATCTATTTAAGTATTAGAAAATAATTTTCACTTGTTTCCTTATAAAAGAAGCTTTTAAACCATTGTCTTTATATTCTGGAAATGACGTCAGTGACGAACAGAGAAAGTACCACACGTTATGTGTACCTATATGTATGTATGTGTATGTGAAGTCCAAACTTGCTTTATTGCCTTTTAAATCATTCGTTTAAAAATACACTTTCTTTCACTTATGACGACGAGATATTGTATCTACATATTTTATTAAAAGCAAAAAAATTAATCACACTAGCGTCCTGCCCACGGCTTCACCAGTATTAAATATATTGCTTTGTTATATTTAATTACGACGGCCTGTCCCTATTTCAGCCCCTTAGGGGATGATTTTTTTAAAAAAAAGTCGCTTCTCCGTCCGTCTTTAACGCTGGGTCACTTGAACTATTTTAATTCAGAATTTTATCCAAATCAGGCCGATAAATTAATCATGAAAGTGAAACATACACAAATTCTCGCATTTATAATATTAATATGAATTTATAAACTATCGACTTCATATAATTTTACCAGAATTCATCTAAAAGAAACCGTTATTTGTATGAGGATGTGGTTTTGCCAATACATATAAAGCAAACATCTCACTCACAGTATTTCTAAGAACTGGTAAATAAATATGAATAACTAAAATATTTAATGTAATAAAATAACAAGACTAAACGTAACTATTTAAGATGACGCCAATGTGGCATTTCTTACAGCTAGGATTTGCTGAACCGTACGTGCAATGATTTTAGATTCGATTTACAAGCCAAAAAATTTGAATTTTAAAAGTAAAATATAACCAAGCGTTTGGCTTTTTAAACATGACTTATACATTATGTTCTCAACATATGGGGGAAGCGCATGACGATAAAAATAATTAAGTATCTCCGTTCTCCATATTTAGTCTAAATTCGAGACATTGCGTCTTGATCAGCGGAACTCCACGCCGTACTTTGTGTACTGGATCCGAAAAATGAAAATAACTTAAACACAATCTTTTTAACATTTCTAAAATGTTATTCACACACTTAGGAAATTATAAAAGACATTTAGAAAACGTATAAAAATTTGAACGCAGCGGGATTCGAACCTGCGCCTCTTAAAAACCGTCCAAGCGCTAATCAATGTGTTCGCCATGAACGTTTTCTAAATGTCTTTTTACATAAAATCATTGCACCGAGTCGGATTCAAACTTACAGCCACTTCAACAACGTTTTCCGTCAGACGCTCTCCCATTACGCCATGAAAATTTCTGGTACCTAATAATTTTTTTTCTTTTTTTTTTAGCTTCACGCTGTATCCCTTGCAGGGTAGTCAGAGAGAACGGAGCGCCAAACGCTACGGTCCCTGCATACTTCTTTCGCCTCGTCCACAGTCATCAACCTCTTCATACACGCCCTCCGGGGGGTCCTCATGCTTTTTACGTGACCTTCCTCCAGTATCATCGATACTGTGTTTTCGAAGGTCAACCGAGGTCTCCCCCTGCCTCGCTTACCACTCACCTTTGCTTCATAGATCTTTCTTACCATTCTTCCATCACTCATCCTCTCGACGTGCCCAAACCACCTGAGCACGCCCTTCTTCATTCTTACTATGACGTTCTCGCTAATACCTGCTATTCTGTGTATCTCTTCATTGCGGATTCGGTCAGCTAAGCTGACTCCGCACATCTTTCGAAGAGATCTCATCTCCACAGCATTCATCTTTCTTTCATTCTTCTTCTGCAATACCCACGTTTCGCTGCCGTATAGCAGAGTCGGTACCAGCACTGCATTGTGCACAGCTAAACGTGCGGCTATGCTCACGTTCCGCCGTCGCATCAACGCAGCGAGGGCACCGTTAACCCTGTTACCGGCAGCAATACGCCTTTCAACATCCATATCATACCTTCCATCTCTGCTAAACATACTTCCCAAATATACCACCTCATTCACTACCTAATAATAAAAGAAAGAAATAAAATATTTATACCTAATAATAAAAGAAAGAAATAAAATATTTATAAATGTGACATTGAATTGACGTCAGATGTGTATATTGGGAGAAAGTACTAGAGAAGGTGTATTTACTCTGTCTGTTTGCAGTCCAAACTTGTTGTATACTTGTACCTCTCAAATCGAATACCATTCATGGATAATACTGTAGCCCGATCACATGGATGTTATATAACTTGCGTACTTTCTGACTTGATACTTTTAATTAATATAAGAAATCATTATATTGGCTCAATCTAGGTACTGTCTTTGTTTTGAAAGAGAAGGGAAGAAGAAGAAGTTATTTTATACAGCAATATTGTAGAACTGTAGTTTAGTGAATTTTCGCTAATTTTACCCATTAAAAAATGAAAAGCAATAAAAAACAGCTGCAATAAAGGCACACAATAAGAAGAAAATTGAATTTGCACAATAAAGTTACTATTACAAGTTGTTATAATACATTAACAACGTATTAAAATTAATTATATCTTTATTTACTCCTATCGGAACATAATGATATGTTTCTACTTAAGCTAGCATTATATACAGGAATTATATGTTTAAAGGTGGCAAAAATCATTCTCTGTACACAGGGGCTAGAGTCTTGTAATTAATAATACCATAACCAAATCTTCGTTATTCGATCTTACCATGAGTTTACTAAAAAGCTAAAAAGTTGAATATTTAGATACCTATACCGTGAAAAATTCTAGTTTAGTTGTGTGAAATAGTTTAATTTTACAATGTACATACTCAAGAATGGCACACCTGTTTCTTTTGTGTATTATTAAGCCCATTTTTATACTAGCCACGTCTTTTTATTATATGGTGAACAAATAAACTGTTAATAATTCATAATGTATAGCGAACTCAGGAAAGTTGTACTACAATATATAAGGGTAAATTTTATTGGACCATTGTATTTCGGAATTTATTTTTCCTGAGAATGACATATTTAATGATACTAATAACGATATACCTGCCTTAATAATATTATATATAGAATATAGGTACAAATTATGGCTTTTCTTTTCAGAGAATAATTTCCTAAAATTTTAATATTTTCCACAATTTAAAACAGACACAATTTTGTGTATCACTTTACGCTTAACAGTCAACCATACATACTAATAGATAAAGCAAGCCATCCACATACGGATACGCACACAAAAAGCTAATAGTGTGCGCCGTAACGGCTATAGTCTCATTCTTACCTGCGCGTGCGCGTGTCGTCCCCAAGAAAGCCTCAGTGCTAACCTGGCGGCCGTCGCGACCGCACCGGCCTGCCGACGATGCGGCAAACCTTGTGACTTTAGTGTGGTGAGTGTGTTACAGCACAGTGCCCGTGCGTTAACCCCAACCCCTGATAGTGCAAACCGGATTATATATTTGGAACGCCCCGCGGCGTGCAAAAAGGTTGGTAACTTACGATAGATAAACACTTGTTGATTGTAGATAGTGTTAATTTAAGGTAATGTGAAAGTTACTACGATCGATTGCCGAGTTCGAGGAGTCAGAAGTGTTGACATACTTTTGGTTCAGGTGTGGTGTAAGCAGGTGGGCGCGCCGCTCCGTCACACCGACCAAAATTCCAATCTCGTGAGATTGCTTTCGGTCGGCTGGACAACTTTCTTTCTATAGTTTATTGCTAATATCTAACATTATAATTTTCGGCTCGTTAATGATGCTCTATTAATCTTAACTTGGCGGTATTTTGGAAAGAAAGAGATAAAAATATTTGAACTGGCAATGTAGTAGAGAAGACTTCAACGCGCGTAAGCTCATATTGTATTCTGACGAGCATAATGCGTTAAAAAAGTCAATGTTTAACGAACAAGTGGCCGACTTCCTGTTATAGATAATGAACAAAAAGTTAAGTTAGTAAATTAAGGAAAACACCTTTATATTTTAATCGCCCTTTATTAGTAGGTCTGTTATCAGTTTTTGCTGTAGAAAACCAACTATACAAACAATGCCACGACTTATAAGCGCGTTAAACGAGGACAGTGGAGTGCATGTTGCGTCGAGAGTAACCGGTTGTACCGCGCCACCGTCTCCTCGCTTCATTATCTATACTGACATTGTGGAAAGACAGTCTACTCGTTGTACGGTGAAGCCTGATAAATACTGTTTTAAACGCGTAATGTATGATAATATATGAAAATTAGTCCCCTTTACATTAAAAAATTAAAAATACTATTTAGTATTGTATTTTAAATAAATCACAAAAACAATGCCGAATGTAAAAATTCTTTCTAACATACAAATAATCTCTAAAAGAAATACAATACATACATATTGTAATACAGAAGTGTCAAGCCACTATACTTCCTTTTACTAATTTACATTGCGAATTATGACTAGAAATTTTTATGGTAATTAGTCATAAATTAACCAATTTCCGCAATTTAATTATTTCTTTCTTAAGCGTAACAGTTAGATAACATTTTCGTCAATTTTGAGTACTTCCTCGAGTCATCAGTGCATGATGTCAGTAAAGGTCACGCAAACTGGTCTAGCAAGTAATAGAAATATAATATATGATACAACCAAGACACATCTACATATATCCTCAGATTGCCTTAACAACAGGCGGTCAGTCGTGCGGATCCAGTCCGCTAATTACGTTATATTGCTCCACCGTGGCCGCATTATTCTCTAGTACACTTCAAGTTACTAGAGATACCAGAATATTTGTGTTAAGTATGCTTCATTTCTTACTTGAGAATATAGTACGTGTTTAGCATTAAATATTTTATAAATAGATCTGCGATACGTTGACAAAATGGACTTCATTAGCTTAACTGCACATACATGACAATTATTTTATAATAATATACAACTATAAACAAATATCTATATACATTAACTAAAATCATTTTTTTTAAATAATTCATCTATTTTATAATATTAGGGATAGCAGGTGTCTTCTTGATTTATTATCTTTATACGCAACTACAACTTGGCAGGAAGAACTTAACCCCTAGTTCCGTTTGAAAGATTTTGAATTGACTTTATCCACAAGAAAATAAAATAAATTTAAATGTTATGTTTTCCCACAATCATGTTAGGTATGATAATGCTTGTTTTAGATACCCCCTGGTCTGTCAAAACTGAATTCAAAATAAAATTTTAAATATAATAGATGTAAATATTTTTTCTACTATTTTTTTCAATAATGAGGACTATATATAGAGATAGAGATATGTTTGAAAATATTAATTTATCTTCTAATTTAGTCATCGTATAGATTGAACCATGAAATAAAATAAGTACCTACAATATTTATTATATTTTAAGCCTACATTAAAAAATAATTTCAAAAAATAAAAATCGTACAAAAAATATAATCAAGTCGAAAAACCTTTGCGGAGGTCGCATATTAACGGTTGGTTAGATGGAAACGAAATCTCCTTACAAACCTTTAACCCGCAAAGTAAAGGGCCATTATAAATATTTTCAAATAATTTCGTAAATTAATCCCCTGTGACGAAGGTAAATCTCGTATCATAAAAAAGCGTAATCGACTTTGGTAAAAGCTTCGTAATTACGTGCTCTCAGTGCCATCTTCTAATATATTTTTAAATTAGCGGCCCGCTCGCGGCTTCGCCGCGTGATGGTGGTTATTTTCTTATATTGCAACCTTCGAGGTCAGGTTTTTAAAAAATAAAGTAGCCTATGTTTTAACTTGGATTATCAACTATATTTATGCCAAAATTAATTACAATCGGTCAAGCGGTTTAGATTTTTCATATAAACTTTCATCCCCTATTGCAACCCTTTGGAGGTTGATTTTGAAAAAAATAAGTAGCCTATGTTAGACGCAGTAACTTTTACTACTTTCATTCTAAATTTCATCCAAATCGGACCGGTAGATTAGCCGTGAAAGCGTGACAGACAAACACACAGACTTTCGCATTTATAATATATATATTTTTAAATTATTATTATTGTTATTATAAAAAATAGGCTTCATACTTTTTGACATGACAGGGCAGGCAGCGAGAATTTTGTGCCAAGACACTCCGTTCTCTTGAATTTGAGACAAACCGCCTGCAATGCAGTTGTGGAACTCAACGCCGTGCTTTATTTTATCAAAGTAGATAACTGTATGAAAATATTTCAAAATATAATAATTTCCCAAATATAATCATCAGAATCAAACGGGTGCACAATTAGACTGCACTACCGCATCCCATTATAATTAATATATTTTGGAAATTTATTAATTAAAAGTAAATACTAAAGAATTTAAAGATTAGTTTCGTCAGCAATCATGGACATACATCATACGACGGGCTTATCGACGCTTTCTTTGTAACATATTTTTAATTTTGTATTAAATTTAAAACCTATAATTTTACTAAGTTTAGGATATTATTCTTCCCAAACTGAATAAGCATTTATATGAGCCGGCAATTTTTCATTGGTCATATTAAAAAAGAAACATTTAAAAATGCCGAAAGATCTACCATTAGCTGCAGCTAGCCCGACCTACATAAACTATACTGTAGCCGGCAAAGTTAATCTCGCGTTGTTCAGCCAGAATAATTGGTTTGCCCAAATTGGAAACCTAAGACTTACGTACTTTAAATCTATACCGAGAAACACTTTCGACAGACGCTAATAATAGTCGCAAATATTGCTCTAAATTACGTTAAATTTGATATTTAGTAACGTTTTATTAAAAATAGATAATTTGAATAATTAAATTATAGTTATTTTTCTAAAATCGTTTAATATTTATTTTGAATTTTATTTTGTATTAAAAAAAACTGAAAATAATTTAACTTTATAAAAACCAGAAACACTTTGAAATTTATGATACTCCGATGTAATTAGTCTATATTTTTTTAAATGATATGTTTTCACGAATAATGAATGATGGCTATAAAAGAGTTTGCAGTTAAAATTTATTTCTGATGTTGTTGGCAGAGAATTTCATGGTCTACAAACTTTGCAAAAGTAATATTATGATAAATGTTTACTGTTTAAGACGAAAAATATCTATCCTTATTTCTACTGATTAAATCTCTGTCTGCAATAATATGCTCGATCTAATATTCAGCAAACATTCATAAATATCGATTTTATTATACAATGGATAGTAGTAATTCCTAAGATAAATCTCTAAAAACAATTTCGGATAGCCCACTAAAAACATCAATAAGCTAATCTTACAAAACTTGTTTGTTTTGTTATATAACAAGCTGAGTACTACAAAATAATCCATCTGTCGAAGATGTGCTGCCAACGGTTACAAGTCCGTTATCGCGAAGGAGGTCGTGCGCCCGCGCCATCGCGTGCATACTTTCAAGCATTAGCTAGCTAGCGCTTGCTGAAATACTCATAAATAATTGCAATCTGACTTGGACAAAGTAGGCAATAAGGTTATTGAAGTATTAGATATGGAGATTTTAATTGACACTAAATTTCATTTGAATAATTAAAATATACGCTAATTAGATAAATAAATGAAACGTAATCGTTACCATTTTAATCATTATTTCTCGAAAAGAATATAGTAAATGATTTCGTAAGCAACAGTTAAATGTCAATGAGCCTAATGTCTTTTTACGTAATTAACACATCACGAACGACATAATGTAAAAGCAAAAATTGATCAAACCATTCACACACCGTTCTCAGTACAAAGCGCACAAATGAATAATCTGGGAGGATTTTCAAGTCTGTCAACTAGGACGATTTCTAATTTCCCTTATGGTCTCTATGGTAACGGAATAAGGCACGATTTTGCCTGCTATAGCAGTAACTACGCGCATTTGCGGAGGCATCTAAACTATCTGGCACGGCATAAATTTTCTTGTCTAACTGGTTTCTTGACTGACTATTAAAACGCAAAAATTTAAAATTCTAAGGACGACATTTACTCGTAATAGGTAAAATTTTCCTAACTATTAATGATTCAAATCGTCTGCCAATTGTATTTAATTTTCTACTCTTTCTACTATCGACAATGTCTTTTTTTTCAACCTTTCTTTTGAAGATTCTATTGATCCATGAATTTCAACCGGATTACGTAATGTTTATTGTAGCTTTTACTTTTACTGCTGAGTACGCCTAAAGTCGCTAATAAGCTATTATAACAATCGCTTTGCAATATGCAAAGTAAACAACTCACTATGAAACAGAAATTGAAAAGTTTATATGTCTATGAATATTTATATGTCTATGAATATGTAAAACTGTATATCTATATTTACATAGAAATGAAAGAAATATCGAAAAATCTAAAATCTTGACAAAATATCGAAAAATCATACAAAGATGAAATTTGGTAAAAACGCAATATTCATAGTTTATAATCGAATATTAAATCTATTTTTTTCTGACAATTGGAAAAAAAGAAAGCAAACGGAGTCTTGGACAACGAGTAGTGTTAAATGTATATCCCATCACATAATGCTAATGAGACAGCGACGATCACCAAATTGTCAAGCGTATACTACGTAATGCCAACTGTACATAGTCCATTTACCGGTTGACCAAACATTTAACGTCATCTCACCTACATACGTACATTCCCCTGATTTGCATTCGTGCCATCGTATAACACACGCATTTAGGCAACTCAAGGAATCTGAATATAACTGTTAACCGTTCCGTCGTAATCATGTCATAGATCCGGCCAGTAGCATGTTTAGATTATCGCTGTATTATAACATATTAGAAAATGTAAAAAAGAGAGCAAAAAAGCCAAGAGAGGTGATACGTTCGGCAGTTTTTAAGTATAACAGTTATTTCTTCTTACGTATATGAGAAATACTATTACTTTAATTTATTCATGTTTGCAAAAGTTACAGAAGTCGTTCGTATTTTTCATATAATGGACTTTTCAAAACATAAAAAAATACACTAGATGGGTATATGCTTAATAAGATCTATAATATAATCGAAGTTTTAAGTCATTTTCTTAGATAGTTTAGACAAGTCAATGATTCCTAAATGGGATTTATCTACACTGCAGTGACACTATGAAAAAAATATGTAAAACATAATTATATTTGTTGCAGATATACAGACAGTTCCTAGGGAACAAATGAAAATAGCCCTGTCAACGTACATTTGCTACGTATTATTTATAAATAGAATTACAGATAAGCACCCATAAAAAATATACATTCAACACATATATATAACATAATTATTTAGTAATTACTTCTAGAAATTTTATATTCACTAAATATCCAATTAATTGTAGCGGAGATTATGAAAGTGGAGTAAACGAAATTTAATTGTATTTTTAAAATCTCAGTAAGATTTGAATTAAAAAACAATAAAATACATATTAGTGAGTCAAATAAATTTAAAAACATTGTTTCATGTATAAAAATATCCTTTTATGATAAAGTTCAAGAGCCTAGTACAAAAATTTTATAGTTTTTTTGGTCATTTTAAATACTATCCGCTATAGAGTATAGTTTAACAGTTTGGTTATAAAAACGCAAATGAAACTTTATAAATAAAAATATGAGTAGATATTGTATTTATACCGGAACAATGTTACCAAACCTAACCTTTTCATACAATTTCGTTTAACCGAAACAAAAGTTGCCTAGTCTACTTTTACCACTTCACCGTATAAATCTTATAAACATTTAACACTCTTAAAAAAATTACACATAATTAGTGTATAATTTCATATAAAAAATATTTTTAGTAATTTTGCAAAAAAATGGCCTACTTAATAACAGACTGGTTCTGATGTCTCGAATAAAGAATAGGAAGTAGTCGTTGTGCGGGTTTTATATCTACTTATCATCTATAATAAGCTAGTTCAATCAACAGGCGTCCCCTTCACTTAAATGACCTTGCCTCCACGCAAGGCTCACTGTCGTTCACCTCGTAAGAATGCGACCAATGCAGCGTTGTTGACAATTTTAATAAAATTTATGAAATACATATGCAGCTGGTAGCTGTATGGTGAAACTGTCTATTTCTATTACTGCTTTATGAAATTTCTGAACATTTGACATGAAAAATACGCCTAATATAGCATATCTCATCAACACAAAGAACATGTGCAGATAGAATCTATTATGAGAAATGTATCGGTCAAATTTTTAGTTTAGACCTGACTTATATATACATATATGCCGTCGTAGCGCAATGGGTCAGCATAATCGAACTGTAGAAACGATAGCTGTGGATTCGCTCCCTTTCTCGAGGGAATTGCAAGCAATAAGTTTTTGATAACTAGTACACAATGTTTCGAAATCTGGTGAAAAGTGGAGAGTTGATAAAATATTTATTTCATAAATAAATTCAATTAAACTTTAAAAATAAAAAAGGCGTACGTGCAAAAGTTCTTTTTGTAAAATTAATTTTACAAACATTTAAATTGTCTTTTTGTCCTTGTTAATGTTTGTTGGCGAATATTTTTAAATAATAATAAATAATCTATTTTTAAATATATCTATTGAACTTTAAAGGTAAATTTCATAAGGAAAATTTCAACAAAATTATCTTGTAAAAGCCCACAACTATTAAGGATACTTTTATATTTCTTTTTAGTGTATGTACACCTGTAGTACATAATTAACTCGTTCTGGTTTTGCTGAATGGTACTTACATCTAAAAAAACTTAAAAATTGTTATACTTGTACTCGTGAAATTGTAATATAAATGGTCTAGTGCGAAGAAATTGAGATCAAAATTTCTAATAGCAAAATATAAAATTTATAGTTGACACAGTTTACCTAAAATTGGTGCATAGTATTTTTAACTTTCCATATTTACAAACTCTTCTGAATGCGAGTATTTGCCTACTTTTAAATATATTTGAATGAAATACAAACAAACGTAATTGAATATTACAACAAGGTACTTTAAGGTAGGCCTAATTGAAAATATGCCTCAAGCTATTAGTAATTAATGGTAACAGGAAATTGTTCGCATAGTTTAGTAATTTTATAATTAATAAACGATATTGGAAAGTAATCTGCTTTCACATAATATACATTTATTTAATTTCCATGTAAAACTTTCTGTATATTTGATTTAAATATTTAATTAAGTATTTATTTCATAGAAATAGCCACTTTCTACTTTACCATTATTGTAACATATACGTGAATTTCACACAAAGATAATTGAGAAGTAATTCAAAATAAATCAGGTTTAACCACTTATAAGCTTGTGACAAGAGGATTTAAATCCTGTAGAATTGAATTGTATTAAATTATTACACCAATGTAGTCGACCTCCGCTAGGAATGGTGGAGCATAAAATGAACCGCTTGCGCTGATTTACGACTTAATCATTAAGCCAAAATTATTATTTCCTTTGGGAAAATGCCTCATGTTTGTTAAAATATTGTACAATTTACATAATTAGAGTAACAATCTTTACGAAAATCAAAAGTAAGATAAAGCATTCATTTGATTCAACGCCTCCAAGGCGAACAAAGGCTTACAACATGCTTACACGACAAGCTGGTTTTCATTGTATGCCAATATACATAACAATAATTGACTGTCTAATCACCGACCTCAAGGTGTTATTGCACAAAGTTATTCTAAACCGTACCCACACCTCAGATTGATTCGCTCGCAGCTTACCGAAACCGCACTCACAATTGCTTCAAATATTACTTTGGTTTATTATATTTTGTTCTTTTATATACGTGACTAGTATTGTAGCCGTAATAATTTTATTTTATTTTCATTATTTGTACTGTTAATACATTTCAAATTTCAAATAATGAGATATTTCTTTGCTTAAAAAAACAGCTTCACGATTTTTTCACATGGTCAGACAGTTAAAAGTACCTAAGACTGTCAAGGCACTTTGTTCTACATTTAATTGTTTCTTTTCGTGTCATATCTTTACTCTATACAATTAGAATTTTGCACCGCTGTATTGACTCTTTAGAAATTTTCAAATTCAGGTCAAGAGTAAGAATAACGCAATTTAGCTCGTTTTTACTAGATTTGCTATGTGTGACATAATTTGCACGCCTTTTCTATTTCTAATTAAAGACATACAAATATGCTTGGGATGTTAAGAAGGAAGTTTAAACAAATATTCTCACGTATGTAATAGATGGTAGCCGCATCAAGAGAATACGTGATGTTCATATTTCGTACGTGTTGTGCCCACAATATTCACTCGCTCGAACTAACATTTAATTATATTTGCTTTAAAACACATACTATGTTATTATTTTAAAATCGTAGAGCTATATTATTTCTAGCTTGCATATTAGAAAAAATATACTATACAAGTACCTATAATGTAATACAAAAATTAAATAATAAATATTTTACAGGAAGTATGCAGTAACGATAGTACAAAACATTTTAGTTCTTCTTTTATTCTAGACCATTAGGTCTAGGTCTAGGCAGTATTTTAATAAAATTGTAAAAATACTGTGAGCGATTATTATTTGAGTTCCCTAAGATATTTAAAATGCAAACCAAATTTATTGCTAAGTAATCTTAGATTGGACTCCTAAAGTGATGCTTATTATTCCACTTTCGTCCATAAGCCATTGTCGGAATGCGCCTAGAATAATAAAGTCAAATATAAAACGATATGGCTACTTTCTAGCAGTTTTCGAACAACGAGATATATGTTCGACCTCTTATGATATGAAATAATATTGTTTTGCCATAAAACATACCTTTTGAACATATTGGGCAACTGCTTTTTGTCCTAAAATAAAGTAAGTTAGAACAATAAAACTAATTCCGAACATTGTCTTACTAATACTATAAAATTTAAATATCTACTTGGTTGTTAAAATAACTGATTTTTACTTTTTTTTGTATACACTATATGATTTTTACTAAATGCATATTGTATATTACACGAACTTAATAAACTTTTTTTTTCAATTTTTATCTGTCTGTTTGTTGCGACAGACATATGTAATAAGATTTAACTTAGGATTACATTACACTTATTTTAGAATTACAACTTTTTTGTTAAATAAATCGCGGAAAAAGTTGTGGACACAGCTAGTATATCATAGAAGCTATAAATACTACCTGCCATACATTTAAAAATAGTAGTCTGTGTACATAAAAGACATGTTTATTATATGTAAATAAAACAATATTACGATAAATAACTTTGCTAGATCGAAAATTTGAGTGCGCTGACATCAGCGGAACATCCACAAGGTCGATTAAAAAAACCTTACATTATATTTTTATACATTTATTTATACACGTAATATTGTGTGAAGAAAAACGCAAATTATCATTCGTAATGTAATGAAACAACTTTATACACTATATGGTAACGATGAGGCCAGTAGTGACGCAGTGGCACAAGCGTGTGACTGTAAACGACTGGTTGTGGGTTCGATTATCGCTCGAGGAGTGGTAGTATTTAATATTTCCAGTTTCTTCGCTCTGGTGTCGAGGCAAAGCGCGGAATTAAGTTCCGCCACTTAACACGCAATGCCTCCGAATTCGGCAGAAAGTGGGTTACGGAGTGTCATAACACTAGGTTCCCTCTGCCTACCCTGCTGTGTGCGGGATACAGCGTTAAGCTAAAAAAAAACTATAAAAAATTATGACGATGTTGTGAGTGTTTACATGAATATAGGAAAACACCGAAAACAGCGCTTATTTATTTAAAAACAACATCTTGTTACATACAGTAAAGAAAACAAATGATTTTCTGTCCAGACTCCTCGTGTTTCCACATTTTAATGAAATTACTTTGGTGAAAATGTCGGTAAATTTTGAGCATATATTTTTTCACTTAGCAAGGTAGACAGAGAAAACCTAGCGTCAGGACCAGGTACTACGTTGTTCATTTTTCGCCCAAAATCAAGATATAACGCGTGAAGTGTTGTTTTTTGTATAAATACATTAAATTTGTAACATGTTACAAAACTTTAATTTTTTTATTAGCAACTATATGAAGCAAGGACGGGTGTTATACAAAAAACTCTCTATATGAAGTTTCGTTTGAAACATCTCTTAACGACACATGCTTGGTTATAAAGCTGCTTGCTTTTCCGTAAACAACCAACATTTAATAGATATACAATATACATACATGTAATGCAATAACTCTGTTTCAGTACACGGTTTCAATAACAATGGAAATTATATCTATGAATAGGAAGAAACTGAGCACTCCGTCATTCGACTAGTAGCTCTCGCCCACACTTAACATATAAAAAGGTCACAATGTCAGAGTTGCCCAAGCTAGTATTATATTTACTTTTATTTCAATGCTTGAGTGACCTTTGCGTGGGACGAGCGGCATGGTAAATATATGTGAAACATTTTCAGTTTATTCATACGAATAAAATTGGAAATTGGTAACGATTCAACAATGAAACGTGGTATTTAATTTGTTTAATTGCCGCCATATTTATGCACTCTCATTATACAATTTTAATATTCACCTCATGAAAAATTATAGGGACATATTATTGACATTAAAATTCGTTAGTAATTAACGTTCAGCCTTCCTGTTGTGTTGTGGAACAAGTTTGAGCATAAATATAAATGCGCATCTTTATTCTGTGTACAACCTTCACCTTTTCATCTTTACAGAGGGCAGCTTGCCTCCATACCGGTTGAGTCATTCCAAATCTACCGACTTGATACTTGAATTTATTGACTTAAATTAATAATATCCTTTAGCAGGATATTGTTTCTATAAATATAATGTTCTTTTAGTTTCACTTTTAATAATTCAATTATAAGTATAATTCTCTCACGTATTATTTTATTTTTAGCTATGATGTATCATTCGTTTATTACATGATTAATATAGGTTTGGCTTTGATAGCATATTGTGAGTAATTCAATGAAGACTCGGAGTCTCGTATTAATTAATAGTTTAGAATTTATTATGCACGCTAAGTTTCTGATGTGACATTAATCTGAACTCCAAGTTAATTTTAATAAAAGGGAAATATTGTGTAGCAAAAAAGTAAATGTAGCAAAATTTAATATATATTTTAACATTCCAAAAAGGCTGTTATTTCAGATGGAAACCATAAAAATCGTTAGTAAACTCAAAGCGCGGAGTGTCAACTGGCTGCAAATAATTTGTACAAAGTAAACAATGAAGGTACCGAACAATAGTTTTGTCCGCAACCAAAGCTAGTGGACGACAGAGACGACTGAAATTAAGCACAAAAGTGCGCTAAACGTAAAAGTAAAGATTTCTCGCTTCACAAAAACACGAGCCGTCGTTTTGGGCGTCGGTCTCGTTAGTCCCATTCAGCCAGCATCCGCGAACTTTAGAAAGGCCTTTTTGTTACTCATTCTTCTGTTGCTTTTATTAACGCCCTACTCGTCCATCGGTGTTGCCTTTAAATATTATGTACTGTTTTTTCAGCATTGCCTAATGAATACATCACGAGAGAACAAAAATACGCTGCGGAACAGTTAGTTGATAAAAACAGCAGTGAACATAATATACAAGTAGCGAATCACAGTGTTATTAAATTTCACAGTTACGACTGAAACGAGACGACTGTTGCGCTTAGTGGTTAATGAAATATAAATGCGAAACAAACAGGTTTGCCTTCACTAAACGTTTAAGATACCTACATCCTACAGAATGGAATTTTAAACGTATAACGTACTTGAGTTTTACGGTGACTTCGGATAATTGTAAATTTATAATACATATAAAAACAAGGCGCGGCGTTGAGTTCCGCTGATCGCGGTCTTGATTTTGAGCCTAAAGTGGAGAATGGAGTGTCTTAATACTAGGTTCTTTTTGACTACACTGCTAAACGGAAAAAGCGGTATAATAATAGTCATACTTATTTATAACATAACAATATCGATGATAAAATTAACACTATAGTGGCCCAGTTAGTAAATGTCTGAATGGTTCAATGGTTGTGGTTTTCAAGCCTATTCTCATGGAAATAATGAATATATTTAATATATACTATATCTTTGAAACCTAAAGCATAAAAAAGTAAATACTTTGATAATATTTTTAAATACTCGTCTGATTGAATTCATTGAACATTTTAAAAAATGCTTAGGTGACTCATCAGTCCAGGTAGTTTTTAAAAGTGAAACGAATTATCACAATAACTCTTGGGATATACTAATGGCTCAGTAGTAAGCAGGTAGAGAAAATTATTACCCATATAAATTATATTCTTAGAAAAGATACGAGCGCTTCAACTTTCAGCTTAAACAAATAAATGACAAATAGCTATTAATTATTCAATAATATGTTAAATTAAAACTATAAATATTCTTATTGTTACTAAAAATATAATTTTAAAACTAAATAAAACAACTGTTTGGCTGCTTGCAGCAGCTGAGCGGGGTTTTGCATTACGACCTTTAACTTATATCACTACAATCACGTCTGTCATAAATTCCAATACCATGACTAACAAACGAGATTTCAATGAGTCATCATAATATATAAATAAAACATATAACATACCTATTACTTATACATTTTTTTGGTTATTAATTATTAGTACATTTACTACAAATATTTTTAAACGAGATACCTTTTATTTAAAAAGCATGTACTTCATTACTTATTCAAGAAATATACACAGATATATTTAATATTTTCCTGCGCTCAGTATAAGAAAACCGTGTCATAACATGGGAAGTGTTTAGTGTCGTTGAACCTGCCGTTGTGGTGACGTTTTCACTTTTACCATAAAAATTCAATTCCGCAGTACTTGAAGAGCAGGAAAATAAGTGGAAAAACGCTTATATGATGTTAGAATGACGCGGATGTTAGCGCTATAACATATAACGCCATGTTCTTAGCAAATAGAATGATTTGTATATCCAAAAATATTATATAATGTTTTGAATATTATAAAGTTTTTAAGTCTGGACCGTAGTTAGTTTAGAATTGTTAGTATTTTCTCAACATATGTTTTATTTTTAGATAGAAACTAGTGATGTTTAAAATTTATAATTATGTACATTTAAAGTTTATTTATTATTTCCATCTTCTTCGCTCTGTTGTCGAGGCAAAGTGCGGCGTTAAGTTCCGCCGAATAACACGCTTTGCCTTCTAATTCGACGGAAAGTGGACATCGGAGTGTCTTAACACTAGGTTCTTACTGACTATCCTGATATGTGGGAAAAATATGCTGTTCTTTTTGAATTACCATAAAAATACATTTACTATTTTAAAAATATATTGAGATAACTTCACATTGCACATAAAAAGTAAAGAAATGTTAATACTGGAACGCAAACATTTTCTAAAAGGATATATTTTTTTAAATTCACTTTGTAAAACTGCATGTTCCAAAGAACGAAATATAAATACTGTAAGCTAAATTAAGCTAAGATTATTTTATATGTTTCATATTTATTTGAAACATTTGTTTATATATTAAAATTATATTTTTCATTAATTAAAACATGCAAAGTAAAACATCTTTTGTTGAAGATTCTCGTTTTTTTTATTTTCAAGAAACTAGAATTGATTTACAAATTCTGAATTTCATTGCACAATTAGATGTACGTAAATTATTTTTATGAGAAGCATTTGCCTTATTAACATTCTTAAATGCTATGTGCGTAACGCTTGAGTCATAAAAAAGTTTATGACCTGACTACAGTTTCGGGGTAAGAAAGCCGCCAACAGCAACCTATTTGTAAAGTGAGGCATCAGATTGGCCAATTATTATTAGTGTCATGTTCGCCAGCGGCAAGAACTAAATGCGTAAACCAAGTAACGGTGTTAGTTCAACGAACGGAATGTAGTACTAATAATAATATCTCCATCTGCTTTATAAAAGGAAGCCAGATAGTCGCCACTCGTCGCCCTGCATATGTTGTCCTTTTACAAAACAGGAAGACAGGAAGTGACTATATCAGGCCTTCCTAATGTGCAGTTCTACTGTTTTAATGTATCTAAGTACTTCTCTTTGTAAATACCGCCTCGTTGAATGTTCTAGATTGCTTTGGAATATATTTTTGTGGAGCAAGGGCGTTTCAGCTAGCAAAAGAAAATTAAAAGTAAAACTTCACATTACCTGACCGCAAAATTGTTCATACGTGAGTGTAAAATGGATTTCGGTGTTTCCAGTACAATGACATTCTAAATGACAATGAACTTTATTATCTTTGCAAAACTTTCGTTTCTTAACAAATGACTATTTTACTTTTACCTGTAAACCATTACTTATTGTTAGTAGCAAAATGAATGATTGTTTTTGACACAACGGCCTACCATTTTAACTGAATGAAATTATGAGTATATATTTTTGTAGAGGTGTTAACCTTAGTATTTAGAAAGTGGTATCTCTACACATTGTATTGCAAACTTGTTCTGTTTGTAAAATTTTATTCGTTAAATTCATAATATTGATTGGTATAAAAACATCCACCCACTAGTTTCACCAAACTTCATTTAAATATTTTACTTAAAAATATTAAATTGACTTGTTATATGTCCCCATTTACCTCCATTACTTTATTATGGCCATATCCACGCCGAAACAACGCAGAATTACGCAATATAAGCATGAAATATTAAAAATCGTGTTCAACGACTAGAAATACTTCTAAGAGCAAACTTACACAACTAGTTGTAGACTGTTGACTTCCCATTTTCTAACGAGATTTTTTACCTCAAAGCAGGCAAGTCTCTTAAGAGTTGACCTTCTTTAAAGATTCAAGAAACAGTGGAAAACATTTAATACAAGAAACATTATAAACATTATATCTATATTTAAAATCTGATTTACTTAACACAATTCTAGTAAAAGAAATCAAAATATCCAATAATTCAGAATATACCAAGATAGTAAAGAAAAAACTAACTACAATACTCAACAATTCATGTGTTTAAGAGGCCAAAATGGAAAAATCATCTACTGACCGAGTAAATTCCTTAAACTCATGTTTTAGCTTTTGCCTTACTGCGGTAACATCTACTTAGTCCGACGTTCGCCCTTTCCAATGTAATTACTTGCTAAGTACGTTAAGCCTCTCGACCTTACGAATGGGAATTAGGTTTATTATTGGACTTAAAACTGTTTAGTGTAACCTATTTGCAGAAACATCCTTAAACAAACTAACCGCTACAATGAATTTCTATGACTGTTTCTTTTCATTCGTGACAAAACTCTTTCACTTCGAAATTGAATATGAATATGAAAGACACGTCGAGGTCCATATCTGGTGGGGATTGAAAAAGGCTGTAACTGTAAAACAGTCAACGTACGAGTGACACTGACAATGAGGTGTTCCGTATTAGGTGTCCGCGTGTCCGTCACGTATGTTGCGGTATGTGGACGGCTTCAATGGATCAAAGCACGTACGGCGCTGTGCTAACTTTCCAACGCATCATCACAAACGATTCGCAAACAGAGATTGAAAGCGGTTTTAATTATTTTTGCTTTTCCCCACTTTTATTTGCTTCACGTTAAGTGAAGAAAGAAAAGACGAAACGTGTTTATCTTCAAACAAATCAAAGTAAAATTAATATTTATACTTTAAAACGTTTAAGTGATGCTCAAATAGCTCATCTAATTTAGTTTCCGGACACTCGCAATATCGTTTGTGTAAGAAATGGCCTAATATGGTAATGTTAGATTATATATAAATATTTCTTAAGTTGCAATTAAAGTTCTTACAATCTTATACCATCTTACCGTGGTTATGGCATCTAATGCAGTGTTAAAGTTATTTGGACTAGTTTCCGCAATTTTGTGATCAAATAGCGTGAAAATTAGTATTAACTCTGCCCTACTTTTCTTTTCTACGTTCATATTAAAAGATTAAGCGAGTATTTAATGTTAGTTCGGCATCTATTTAGAACAATTAAAATATTAGAAATATAATTTTAAGCCAGGGCTTAAATTCTTTTCTGAATTTTGTAAATTCAAATTTTATTAATGAAATGTTATTTATTTAAATAATATCATTTCTTATTGCCGGTTTAAATTTTGCGTGCTTGCTTGTTGAACTATTTCAGCTTAAAATCAATAATAGAACATTCTGAAGCAAAATGTAAGATTATTTGTTCAAAACTTACGCGGAAATGTATTCAACACATATCTCAAGCACACAGAAAAGATATTTTCTCTTTTTCTAAATACAATTCGTACATAAAGCTACAATTAACGTAAAAATTACATTTTACACATATTTAACCATAAAATGGTTATAATCAATGTTATAATGAGACTAACTAAACTGTACACTTAAAATATTGTTATTAATAATGAAAATTCCCGAGCGAAACCACAAAGTAGATATTGAAAATAGCATACTTATACAACACTATAAACAATAATATATTATAAAATATACATATGCTTACATAATAATCTACATAGTATACAAAACAAGGTAAATTACATCGTAATGTTGAGTTTTATATTATTTTTTATAGTCCAATAAAACTCACAATAAAGGCTCTGGTGCTTCTGATTTTCTGCCAGAGTATCCCAATCGACATTAATAACAATATCCATATTTATCTTTCCAGGTAAATGGCTTTTCGATTGCCGAAGGGACCTGTCGGATATCCGATTTGCGTACTCAGGTAGTATTGGCATATCGTTTAAACACGTTAAGTAAAGAAAAAGTGAAGCCTCTCACTTTCCTCGAATTACATCTTAAATTTGAAGCCACGTGTGTTGTGAAAGTGAATATACAATAAGCGATTCTCACCGTCCATTCCACAAGCATTGCCTGCGTCTATTGCTATTGATTGTCCGGAACACTACTCGACTTTCTCATTAACATCGTAGTATGAAATCCGTACCGCCTGTTTCAATGGGACGGTCATTAAACGATAAAGATTGACTGCGTTAATGAATAATATTAAAATAAAATATAGGATTTAATATTTTTTTTACAATGAGCTTTAATACATTTTTTTACTATTTGATACAATTTTAATATAAAATTATTAGCTTCATAGTAATGTTAACATAATTTTGACATTTGTTTAGTCATATTCAGCCTTACGCCCTTTAAGTCATAGGTAATCAGAGAGGATCTAGTGTTAAAACATTGCGTTAAAAGTAACTTAAATATCATAATTCCTCTGAGTGGCAATGGAACCTGCAACCATCGTGTTTAGACGCTGTCCCACTTTACCACGGCCTCTAATATTGACAAGAAATGTATAAATATTAAAAAGCTCTATGAAATTGTAAACCGAGCAAAACAAAGCCCGGCGTTAGATTTCGACACGACAATGTCGCCATTTGAGCGGAAACTGAAGAAGGGACTTGTGTCGCTAAATATTCCCGGTCTAGCTCGTAAAATGTGGCAGGTATTGGAACATAAAACACAAGCTTTTTCACTTCTATACTAACTTTTCCTTTAGAAATTATTTCAAAATTCGCTATTCAATGGTAGAAATTATTAAAAATAAGAAGAAATTTAAAATGAAACACTTTACTAAAGTATTTAATTTCTTATAGTATTACTATGTTGTATATTAATTATCGAAATCGTAAAAATCGATTCCCACTCGGAAGAGCGATTATATATTATTTTTATTTCATCGTTTTAATACGTACAACTAAGCGCGGCTTCACTTAACACACAAATGTCGCAGTTTCCGGAGGAAAATGGAGAAAGAACTTTCTTGACACTAAGTTCTCCCTGACAATCCTGCTATGTTTAAAATTGTGAAGCTGAAATCATAAAAAATATTTGGAATTCAATTTCTTATATGTTTATACCTAATAATTTTGTAACTGTACCTACCTATAACGCTTAAAATGGACTATCCCATTTACCTGCAACAAATTGATCTATAAAAATACCCCAAATTTTTTCGTTACGGTTATTATTCGAAATATATTGACGACGAAATCGAAAATTGTTATCATTTATTTTAATATAAGTAAAATGCAATAAAGTAAAGGCAGTCGTTCTACGGCTTGCAATTGGTGGCATGCTTCCAGCAACTGTATTTATTGAGCGGTGAATTCTTGTTGCCTACGTATTATGTGGGTTTGCATACAATAAAACATGGCAGATATCTAGGTCTTCCGCAAAGCTAATGAAGTGATATCGAGTTGCACTATTTTAACGTTTAGCTGGTTATTAATATTATAAAATTGTTAGAATATTAGGCAATATATATTGACTGTTTAGTTAACAGTAGTAGCTACCCCTTATAATGGTGACAGAAAATCTTTTATTTCGTTTGTTCTACATTTGAGGCCATGAGGGCCCAGTGGAACAACATCTGACTGTAAAGGGGAATGGTTAAGAGTTCGATATCAATTCGGGGATATGATATCTAAATTTTTTTTATTTTCTTCCTCAAGTAAGACAGATTAAGATGTTTAAGTTCCATTATTTAATACGCAATGTTTTGAATTCAAATGGAAAAAAAACAGAGTCTGACACTAGTTTCTCTTTGCCTTTTCTGCCTTGAAAAATCGTACAATTAAAAAATATCTACATGACAAACCAAACTCAAAAAAGTCAATTACAATACTAATTATCACCAAATATTTTAATCAAGATAATAAAACTATCAACAGCTGGACAAACCACCTAACTGTTGCTTTCACAATTTACGCAATCGTTTAGTAACGTTGTTATCTTTAAATTAGCAGACGACATCGAAACGACGACGAGGCGTCCGAAAGAACTGTTATTACTAAGAAAAATGTTTACGCTACATAACGGTGGATTTAGTAGTGCTTCGATAAACATATGATTTTCGTTAAACGTATATTAATATTCAGGACAACGTAATCTAGGATCCCGTTGTAACCTGTCCTTGTGAGTTTAATAGCGGAAACCATTGACACACATTCCAATATCCAACTAGTAATTTAATTCATAATGGAGCACGATATCATTTTCTTATAGCTTATTGCGACGCGTCCATCGCATTATGCCTAGTTTACTAAATATGTACACTTTTTAACGTAATTCTGTTGTGTTTGCTATGAAATCTATTATTGAGATCCATCTAGGCTTAATTTAACAGCATTCGGCAATAAATATGATGATATTTTTTTTCTTATTTTCTCAAACCATGTTTTTTTTTTAATTTCCTCAATAACGAAGTCCCGAATTCAGAGAACGGAGTGTCTTGTATTGAAAAATATTAACAAATACAGAATACTCTGTTATAATTTAATTCTATGTCTACTCTTATAAATGAAATGAAATAAGTAACTAATTTTACAATTAAGTAAGCTTAAAAAGTTATTAACATATTAAACAAGGATATTAAATTTTAAGATTGAAAGTTACCTTAAAATATTCAAGGTAAATATGTGATGTATATATTTGAAAACTTAAATAACGAATGTTTCCTTCGATATAGTAGTTTTCGGGATTTTATATTATATACTACATATAAATACGTAACATTTATATGTTTAGTATATAATATAACATGCAGAGTTTTAAAATTTATTACAATATAAAATTTTCTAAATAAATTACGACTAAAGTAATAAAAAGACAAACAACAATAACAATAACAAAAAAGATGATTTGCATTCTTACAAATTTATGTAGTAAATATTCATTTATTATCGCGGAAAAGGAAATTAGTTTTTTTCTTATATGAAACCTATGTAAAGGTTAAAATAACGATGAAGATTATATTATATATATTCTTGTACATTGTCTCTTTTTCACACTGTATGAATACATATATAATTTGTAAACGTTTACTGAGATGACTTCATTACCTAACTGACACGTAACTGTTAGTTAGTTAGGTACATATGTAAATAAAAAGCGAACTTAAACCGGTCATTCAATAGAAACTGTGAAAACCTTATCACATTTACTTTGCATTAATTTAAAAGCGTGAGAGATTACATGTGTTTCTAAACTTTAGTGTGCAATAATATAGAATAAGGAGGTCACTTTTGAGCAATGTTCTCATTATGACAATGGTCAATTAAAAATTACACCTCGTCCTAATTTTTGTATGTACTATAACGGGATTTATGAGAAATATACATTTTTGTGTATACGTACATAAATATATTTTAATATTTAGTTCCACTTATCCGTCTTTATAATAGAGAATATGTTAAAATTAGACATGGTGTTGTGTTTCCAATTAAATTATGTCTTTACTAAAATAATGAACACGAAAGCTTTTTTTATATATATATATAATTAGTGAAGTTACTAAAAAATATATATTTCTAATTTCATATATCACCTAAAACCATTTTCTTATTATAAAATTTATAAGTTATTTCACAATAATTTAATAACATTCACGTTACATAAACATACGTACCTACTACGCGTTTAAATGCTGACACTCGCACTGATCGTGTCTTACTATGATTGTGCTGTAAAATATTACGAGATATAGGAAATAAAAGCTACAACAGAGGCACTTCCTAATGATTCGTCATGTCTTTCTTATATGCCCTCGTGGCCTCTTCTCACGGTGTATGAGAATTGCCGCCATTGTCTTCTAATAACGTGCTTCAACACTATTTCACGAAGCCACGATTAGGTTTAAATTTTATAACTTTTCTTCGAATTATTAATTTAATTTCTAATTTTTAATTTTTTTTTATAGCATTTATTTTATTTAATATTAAATAATATTATTATTTATTAATATCACGTTTTCATAGAACAACTGTGAATATTGCTGGCTGTATGTAAAAAATAAAATGTTTCCCCGCCATATTAATGGCCGCGCTTTTTGACACTTGACATTGTGATAAATTATATACAAATTATATTTGTTGTGAGTGAGAAATGAAATAATAAATAAATTAGAGTAAGAAAAAATATAAAGGCAAATAAGCAATTTTTCGAATGATTTTTTTAGTAAAATTACGTACATATTCACCATTACATAAATATATTACAATTCATTTTTTGTGTTCAACCGTATAGAAAAAAAATGTACTTAATTTTTTTGTTATTAATATGAATTCAATTAATCATATAAATTATTTATGATTTATGATTATTAATTATGATTTAATATTTTATACTTACCTAGGTAATAACTTTATAATTGCACTGTATATAACAAAAGGTCTACCTTAAAATATTATTGAACCTTAATAATAAATTTTCCAATACTTAAGCACTAAAGCTTACTTCTCGAAAGATATAATTTCAAAACTTAATTTTAAATAGGCTTACTTTCAAATTATAACTTTTAAATTTCTTATTAATGACAGAAGAAATAAATTATCCAAACACTCTTTTTAACTCTTAAATTATATTATATTTTATTGAGATAACAATGCTTATTTCTATAACAAACTAGTAGCTGCCCACAATTTCGTTCGCGTAAACTCAGTGACTTATTCCACCATATACCTATTGGTGGTAAAAGTCACACTAAACAACCTCTGATAAGTTGTAATTTCCTTACATCTTATAAATGGATATCGAATTCTACTGTCAAAAATCAATTATGGTTAAAGTCCATGCGTAAGCTTAAAAGCTATCTATATATATAATAAAAGAGTAGAAAAGTCAATTCTGTACATGAAAATTTCAGAAAAATTTAATTGGGTGCGTTAATATCGATAACAGAGGCCAAAAATCCACTCAGTAGAATTTTTGTCTGTCTGTCTGTCTGTCTGTTAATTTGTTCGCCAATCACCGCAAAAACTACTGGAATGAAATTGATGAATTTTGGTATGGTGATAGCTTATAGTCCAAAGGTACATATAGGATAGTTTTTATATCCCGGTTTTCCATGTAGTTTTTTTGGAAAAAATAAAAAACCTATATAAGTAAATTATTTGTATACTGATATCTAACCGGGTAGAAATTAATGAATTTTTGTATGGAGTTAGCTTAAAGGTTACAGCAACATTTGGGATAGTTTTTATCCTGGTATTCTATACAACTGCGGCAGAAAAATAAAATAAAAAAAAACATTTAAATTGTGTTGATAGTTCACGAGTGAAACTAAATTTGTTTTAATATCACTAATATTACTTAAAATAATTATAAAATAAATTGAGCACAACATTTATTGAAGATAATTTGCTGTTAAAATACATTTGACCGTCTACAAAACTTTATATTATCTATATGACAACAAATGTCACTACGTTTTCCTGTCACCATCTGTTATTATATAGTTGACATTGTACTGATATATTCGTACTCATTAATATTATTATAAAAATGCAAAATCTGTATCTCTTCTATGGGTTTTGTTTTCACGGGTAATCTACTAGCCCGCTTTAGATAGAAATTCGAAAAGAAGAAGTCGTAGGGTCAAATTAGGCTATATTTAAAAAAATCAAACCCTAGGAGGTTGAAACAGTGGATGAAACTTATGTATGTTAAGAATATAGTGAGAATGAAAGATCTAACTCCTTGACTGATTTCGATTAATTTTTCTCAGGAAATAGTTGATAAGGCAAAGTCAAATATAGGGCTACCTCTCTTTTTTAAAATAATTCCAGAGGTGCTAAAATAGGGTATGAAAGTAGTAGTTCACCCAGCGACGCCGCGAGCGGGTCGTTAGTTTACCCTGGTAATTCAATATAGTTCCCACAGAAAAATAAAAAGTACCAAAGTCAAGTTATATTGATTATTGCAAGTAAAGGTATTTTTTTTAAAACCAGTAAGTAACACAATTGTACAATAAAATAAAAAGTCTAAAATTTATTTAAGATATTATGACCAGTTATATACCTGATGGTATATATGTACGAAATCTGCTATCATATAGATATATGATAGCAGATTTCGTACGTTTTCTACTAGAATCAGTTATCACTATAGGTTATCAAATAGTATAGACATTGTACTAGATGCAATCGTGATTTTCGCAAGAATATAATTAGTGACGCAAGGTTAAATTTAGACCATCCCCCTTTTATAAAAAAAAAACCAATTCCAAAGAGGCAATAGTGGGATGAAAGTGGTAGTTCACGATGGCGAAGCCGCGAGCGGGTCGCTAGTACAATATAAAACTTGAATGACCCTAGTCGGTCCAATAGATCCAAATGTGCGCGTACAAATATTCCTGTTTTTACTTTTTTTTATATTAAAGACTTGTATGCCAAAAGTAATTTTAATAGTATTTTCTACATTTAATTAGGTTAGAAGGTCATTTTATAACAACAAATCTCTATTAAATAGTATTGCCTAATTTTTTTCGTAACTTCCTTTTATTAAAAATCTCTGATATACAATTTCCTTTCTTGCAAAACGTTATGCACTTAAATATCTGAGAAAAACTACAGTTGCAATTATTATTTATTGAAGTTTGACGTTGGCTTTATAGCAAATTTCCTGTGTTTTTCATAATTATCTATTTTACACTTAATATCTATGTATATAAATATATAACTGTATATATTTTTTTTTATTTTGCACTTTTAATTAGAAAGAATCGTCACGTTAGGTTTTACCAAAATATATACAGTTCAGTTCTTTAATATGGCGCTTCGAACGTGCCCGTAAAGCACAAGTCACTACGACAATGTCACATTGTTTGTAGAATACGCGAAGACGATTGTTTGATAAAAAAAGAGATACATACTATATAATAATATATAAATATAATTAGCCTTAAAACAATAAAAGCAAAAATATGTCTGTCTTTTGTGCTTTTTAGAGGTGGAAGAAAGGAAAAAAGAATCGACTTCTTGGTAGATTTTTTTTTTTAAATGTTAATATTCAATATTATACTCGTTACTTATTAATATAGTTTTTACATTCGCTTTTTAGTGGTACTTCTTAATTTACTATTCGATCTAGTCTAGTCCTTATACTGTGACTAACAAAATAGATTATGAGTCAATACTCAATTAAAAAAAAGCTTATCTTGTAGTTTTTATTCTACATAAATGGCTTAAATAGGTTACTTGAGACATAAAAATATATTGAGTTAGCGAGCGGAAATATCTGTTAAAGTAAAATGTTTCTAAAAATATTTGTTAATGCATGTACATATATCTTAGCTTTAATTTTGTTACTGTAATAAATATTGAAATTTTTACATTTTCGGTCATACAATTTTGGGCGGAAAGTGGAGAACGGATTGTTTTGACACTCTGTGATACGAGAAAAAGCGTCAGGCTTAAATAAAAGTTCAGTGATATGCATTTTTAACTTTGCCTTCACCTGTATCTGTTTATTTATTAAAGGAAAGATTTCGTAACGTTATTTTCAGTAAATTTTTGCTCTCCCATCTGCTTCAATATTTCCACACATGTCTAGATTGGATAAGAAAACATTTTTTTTGTAACAGAGTGAATTTAAATTAATTTTGTTGCAAACAAAACTATTTATATAATTCGTAACACATCTTTTCTTATACCATTTATAGCAGAAAATCAACGTTTTATCATTTTTCTGTAAAGTTCAACCAATCAATCTAAATTCTGTTTAACTAGCTTCAATGCGAAAAATATAAGTAAAATGGACTTTCTACCATCATTATTATTATAGTTAAAACAAATTAATAACTATTAGAGACACGCAACAGTCCAAGCACAATAGTACATTAAGAAAACCTCCCTCGTTCCAACTTGGGTAAGCCACCTAATGAATTCTGCTTCTTTAAAAGCCCATTAGCAACGTACGTGACTGCGAAATGCTCGCAAATATTTTATTTTAAGTACAAATTTCCTAAACCCTCCGAGCTATTGTTTTAAAAGGGCGATTAATTGCTTGTTATATAGAGATTAATAAAGGTGAATGTTACGTATTTCGCAAATTATGTAGACACTTAAACACACCAATTTGGTATCCATCGTCGCAACAAACATCTTTAATATGTTAACGAGGTATCGCTTATTTAATACAAGTTAATATATTTTTGTACCGAAATATTATTTTCACATTCACATATTTTGAAAAAGCATTTCTAGAAAGTGAAAGCATTTTAGCTTGACACTGTATCCCTCACACAGTAAGGTAGACAGAGGGAACCTAGTGTTAAGACACTTTGTTCTCCACTTTCCGCCGAATTCGGAGGCATTGCGTGTTATGTGGCGGAACTTAACGCCACGCTTTGCCTTGACACAAGAACGAAGAAAATGGAAATATTAAATATTTCCACTTTTTGAATGGGAATCGAACCCCACAACCAGTCGTTTACAGTCATACGCTTGTTGGACTAATGCGCCACGACTGGCCATGACTGGAAAAAAAATTGTACGCTGCTGAACTCATAACCGCACCTTGTGGAAGCTGTTTGAGCGCTGTGATCGCTAAAACATGCTATGTTCACCTATGCTCTTCATCTGGCTATGTCGAAATTCTTATATGCTCATTACAACTTATTTTTTATAGCATCTCTGTAGGGAGATTTTTACAAATTTCTGCTACACAAACATTATTCTATGAATTTAAATGAGTGAATAACAGCTTAGTAGTTACTCTATCAATATTGTCGACCATTTGGAAAATTACTTTGCGCTTTACCTAATGAGATTGCAAAACATTAAATGTAACATATTCTCATGGATTAATTCCATAACACTGCGTCCTAACTTTGTCTCAATGACCTCATGTCAAGAGTGAAGGTTATTTATTCTTCTAATATATATTTCATAAAATAATAAGACTTAGTTGAGTTGAAAATCTATTGTTCTAAAAATTTCAGCGAGAAACATCTTTACAAAACCAGCTTCATGCTCTTTCTCCACATAGCGGTAGTCAGAGAGGACCTAATGTCAAAACACTCCGTCCTCCACTTTCCCTCCGAAATCGAGACATCGCGTGTTGAATGGTGGAACTAAACACCGTCTCTGTCTTAACCTTTAAGTTTTGCTAAATAAACGAAGATAGAAGTCTGAATAATTATAAAACCCAAAGTGGCACGTTTACTGCCCCTCTATTGTATTTTGTGTAGAGACAAATTGCTCTAAGGTACATAATCTTTATGTAAGGTTAATTGGTGTTCAAAGTAACAAGTGTAAACGAATTGGCTACAAAACATGTTACTTCATCAGAATATAATATTACATATACATATTTAATAAGTAACGCCTCGCTCGCATCTACACCTACGTCAATTGAAGTTTCAGCCGATTTTTAAATAACATATTTTATAGCAATTATGATGAAGAATTTTTTTTTAAACATTTTTAAAGTGTTATTCACATATTAGTAAATAGTTAAAGATATTTATAAAACGTATAAAAATTGAACGCAGCGTGATTCAAACCGCTACGCCGTGCGTTCAACGCATGGCTCCAACGCTGCGTTCATTTTTATACGTTTTCTCAATGTCTTTTTCAAAATTTAAATTGTTTCACCTTTTTTATTTATAAACGGATTGTATCAAAATAAACACGAAATATTAGTTAGCTGTAATCTTTCCAATTACCAAAATACAATAACCAAAACTGCAATTAAATCGGCTGAGCCGTTTCTAAGATTGACACAAACTGACACACAAACTGACTAACAGAAAAAAAATTGGGTTCATTGGGGGCATTTATGCCACATTAATAATTTTTCTCATTATTATATCTTGAAGGTACAGACAGCAATTAGTTGTATTTTTATTGTTTAAAAATATACATATACGATACTCCTATAGGCTTAAATTATGAATCACGTTTTAATTAAATTACGCTACATTTAACTAAACTGTATATAATTAGGTATATTTCTCTTAATATATAATTAATGATTATGATTATGTAATTACATAGTTAGTTCATTTATTGAAAATTTTATCATCAGCTTTTATTTAGTGTTACTATAGTACTGTTAGGATAAAGTGTTTCTTAAATTTCTTAAAATAAGACGAAAAAGGGTAAATTACTATTGGTCGCCTTTTTTGTTTGTGATTCTATATTCAATTCCATAATTAATTCTATAAATCAAGTTGTCTAACTATAATTAATATTTGTTTTTCTTTTCTTACAGAGCCACGATGTTGATAAGGTGTCAGGCGGCACTGGGTGTCGTCGCACTTGTATTACTCGTCTCGCCCGCATTGTCAGAGGTAAGCCTAAATACTTTGTAGTATGATATAAATAAAAAATTGATTAGTTATTATATTTTTTAAAAAGCCATTCAATTACTATATTAACATGTGAATTTTGAATTTCAATTCCACACATTAAACTAAATACGAAAGTTTCATACAGAATCCAGAACTATGTCGAAATTATTCGCTGTAACCCTAAACTTCCACCGGTATCCCTGGGACTTCCCTAAAGTAATTTATAAAATGCTTTTGAACACTAACATGTACCTTTAGCACATAGTTGAGCTCAATGAGATTTTAGCATATTTTGGTATAATGAATAAATTTATTTATGCATATTATGTACTATATATACTAAATGACTATGTTAATACATATCATTGCTTTGTATTTTTTCAGTTCTATGTAAATTTCATTCATATTATACGGTAATGTCATATGTAAAATTCAAATATAATTCAATGGGGTTGCTTGCAGACAAAATTGAAAATGATAACATGAGCAAAATTATATTACACTCAAATTTATTCACTTTTATGCATTAATATTTTCAAAAGATGGCAATTTGAAGGTTTATTTAATGTTAGCTTTTTATAGTGTCCTATGGTGTCATTGTGATTTTAATTGCATTTAAATGTTTCCTGTAAAAGTCAATTCAAAGTCAAATATTTATTCAAAATAAGATATATACTTTGTTTTTTGAACTTCCATATTTTCCTTCCTAGCGGTTCAGCAAAGAATATTCTTAATCTAACAAAACCATCGCAAGTACCTACATCCTATTATAAAATATACAATACAAAAGTGCATAAGAATTTCGATGAATGCGGAAGCCGCCAGACCGCTTTTTCTTCAAAGTAGTTCAAAATTGACCCCCCATACGTTCAAATATTTATACATTTCTTGGAAAGTATTTTTTTTGCGAATCCTACGATAGTTCCATATGCCTTGGGGTATTCTACTCTTTTCCTCTTTAAATCACATAAAAGGTGTCACGTTTAAATAAGCAAATAGAACCGTTGCTCAGTTGCTTATATTGTAGACAGGTTACATCATAATTTAGGGCGAGCGCTCACATTAGGCAGATTCCCCTTGTGTCCAACTCACCGTTATAAATCCTATCGTTAATGTATGTTATATTCAAAGCGTGCCCCAAGTAATACCTTTATTTTAAAATAACATCAACGTCATATTGTTAAGCCTATAATAAAATATGTACATATATAAAATTTGTCTTGGCTATTTAGAGAGTGAGAATAATAAGGTATTGATGAAGACCGCTCGTAAAGAAATTTGGCACTATGATCATTAATAGTCGGTTAAGTACAAGTAAGACAAATATACGAGTATTACAAATAAGACAAATATATGGGGCCAGTGGTGGCGCAGTGGTACGAACGTGTGACTGGTAAACGACTGTTGGGTTCGTGTGGTTCGATTCCCACTCGAGGAGTGGAAATATTTATTATTTTCATATCCTTCGGTCTGGTGTCAGAGGTAAAGCGCGGCGTTAAGATCCGCCACTTGACACGCAATGCCTCTGAATTCGGCGAAAAGTAGGGAACGAGTGTCTTAACACTAGGTTCCCTCTGTCTACCTTGCTGTGTGCGAGATACAGCGTGAAGATAAAAAAAGACAAATATATATTTTTAATTCTAGGCATACTAATTTATTTAATTTGCAAAAACAAATATTATTTTATTACCCCCAACCGTTTTTTATAAGCACTTACGTTGTTTTATGTGTACTTGCGACTATTTTTAGTATTTATTTTTACACTGCTGTGACAAATAATATAAAAAAAAAAAAAATCTATTTAAAAAGAACCATAGTTGCAGTTGAACAACGTCTGACTGTTAACGTGATTAGTTGTGGATTTGGTTCCCATCACAGTTAAATTATTTTCATACCTCTGTTCCAGTAAGACGAAGCACAGCGTTGAGTTTCATTACTTAACATTCGATTTCTGCGTTAAGGTGAAGAGTTGAGTGACTAGGTTCTCTATGACTAAGCTATTCATAAGCTCTAAGCGGGAAAAAAATGGATTCCGGCACTCAAAACATAAGTTCTCTCTGCCTAAACAGTAAATGGACACAATAATTGCGTTATATATATATATGAAACAAAGACAAAATATATTTTTTTCTTTTTTCAAAAACATTATTCTAAAGTAACGACAAAGTTTTATACCATTTTGTTGGACGACATTTTTAATGAGAACTGAACTATTGTTAAGCCACATAGTTTAACAGTCTGAATGGAATTACCCGTGTAATTAAAACTGTTAAATTTATCGTCACAGTATTACAGAGGACATTATGCCAAAATTAAAAATGATAATACGACTTGCAGTCTTGCATTATAATACGTCCAAATTATTCATAAAAACAGAAAATGAGATACATTACAAAAGTTTGTTTTAAGCTAATTTGTAATATGTTACTGAAACCAACATAGTGTTGTTATAATTTTAAAAGCTTTTTTTTCTTGCACTTATACAGCTTCACGCTTTTTTGGCATAGAAGGATAGCCAAAGAAAACTTATTGTCACGATAAAGACATTTAAAGAAAACGTATAAAAATTTGAACGCAGCGGGATTCGAACCCGCGTCTCCTGAATACCGTTCAGGCGCTCTCACCACTGAGCCATGCGTTCTAGTAGAAGTTTTCTTTAAATGTCCTTTTCAATTTTCCTAAGTGTGGAATAACACTTTAAAAATGTTTAAAACTTATTGTCACGATACACCGATCTGCACTTTCCGTGAATGAAATCGGAACATTGCCTGTTCAGTATCAGAACTTAACACCACGCTTTGTCTTTGGTAGGCCTCCGAGTGGTAATCGAACCCGCAACCAATCCGCGCTTACAGTCAGGCAGTGTCCCACTGCACCACGATGACCTTTTCTGTTTATTTGAAATATAGAAATAGTTTTAAAATAATTTAATAAGTAATGTATTTATCAATTTTATATAAAAGTCGGAGCAAAGCTCACGAACATTTACGTACAAGGGGAAACATTACTTTATAAACATTAAATCATAAATATAATGTACACCTGAATATTAAACAAACAGATAGACCTACATCTAAACAACTTTCATCTGCGGCTTATGCAAATTGCTAAGTGCGTTATTCAAATTTAAACTAATAGTTTGGACTCAGTAAGCACTTTCAGTACTAAAACACACAATTGACTTAAGAAAATATGTAGGTATTAGGTACATTCGTATTATTAAGCAATCAACTAATTTATTTTTTAATTCGCATAATTGATTTAACTTATTTAAGAAAACAGCCTCACTATTCATAAATACTAGAATATATTCACACAAGTATGTTAAATAATATATATTTATGTTGATTAACATGTAACATATATTTAAAAAAAGTTATATAATAATAAAGGACCTTAAAAATAGAAAGCAATAAATAAATACAAAAAAGTTTAAATAAAAAACAATTACAACAAAGTAATGAAATAAAAGTTCAAAAACCTGTTAACCAATATTAATACACGACAATTGACCAATACAAAAGAAAATATTACTTACAAACTATTAAAAACTTGTTATAACCGAATCAGTCCTAAACAATAGCATTATACATTCAATCCAATTAATTTGTTCCGTAACATTTGTTAGTTTCAATATATCTGAATGCGGTCACGGGTGGCGGGCGGCCTCGATCTCACTTTCCCTGTTTGGCAAGCCGCTCCAAATGCTAGATATCACGACTTCTATGCCGATTCTAGGAACAGCATATCACTTAAATATATTAAATTAAAATAATTACTAAGTGCTTTGGTAGAGTTCTAACGTCTAACTTCTTAGAAAAGTCTTGCTTTTACATAAGTTACATGTACTTTAACTGATAAACTAATGTGTTTTTCTTATTTACAGAGTAACCTCTTCACGTGTCCTAATGGTAAGTTGGAATTTATTAAAAATTTATAAATAATGCTAAGCTTTACGCTTTTTCCTACGAGTATATAACAGAGTAAGCAAGGAAAATCTGTCCTAAATATCCTGTCCTATTGTGTGTTATATACATTGCGGAACTCAATGCCGCACTTTTTCTTACCAGAATGGCAAAATGAACATAACTTAAATACAATAATTTACTAAGTAGAGATTGAACCGATAACTATAATATGCATTCACACTGTCCCACTTTAAGAAATTTACACTTACATAGAATATAGCAAAAGAAAATAATGATCTGGGTTTCATATTACTACTCTATACATAAATATTAACAATACCATACAAAGTATATTATTATTGTGGGACAAATAATATAAATTTCAAACAATAACATATTATATAGCGTTGACGTTTACAACACATATTTAACTTTCCTAACAGCTACATGCTACATGGTGAAACTTTTCATTTGCTTATTTTGATAGCATAAATTTAAATTTGCTTATTAATTTAATCTCAAATTTCATAACCTGAAAGCTTCACTTCAAATATATTTTGGTATTAAATTTATTTTGTGCCGGATTTCAGCGAAATTCTATTAACAATAACTGTGACAAAACAGTCGTATTATATTCTAGCTAGTTTAATTATAGTTTGGGAAAAGTAACATGTTGATAACAATTTATTTTACACGAAGAATGTTCACTCATTCATAATGTATCGCAAATATAACGTGAGACTTTTCAACCATTCGGAAAGTTTCAAGATTCATCGCACACTGCACTCAAGCGTTTAAACTCGTATGCTCTAGACTAAGGCTCGATATTGAAATGCATAAGTTATTTCTTACATAACGAATACAAGTTATGTAGCTAGCACAAACATATTTTTGTATTCTTTCATTTTAAAGTAAAATATTGTAATAATATAAGTTTTTAATAGTAAAAGAGCACGCTTTTTTTCACGCGTAGTCAAGAGGTGACTCAGTGTCAAGACACTCTGTGCGAAATCGAGACATTGCGAATTAAAAGACGAATTTTAATAATATGTTCTGTAAATAAACTAACCAGAGCATTTTGAAATGAAACTATTTTTAACCGGATTAATCGCGTATATTATTGGTATTCGAAAATACATTTTTAGAAACCCGACGTTTCGAACACTTTACAGTAGTCCGTGATCACAGGTAGACTGAGGTGGCATTCGTCTGTCAGTTGATACATTATTATATCAAACTACCGCCAACGATTTCTTAGTTGCCTCGCGTACTGCCCTGGATTCTTGCAGAATGAGCTGACTGTATCATGCCCTCTGGTGTGGTGATTTTGAGACTTCAAAGTTTTTAGAATTGGGTCCCAGGTGGTAGAAAGTTTCCAACCGTCTTCTCTATTGAAATTTGGATGTTTTTGTATTTCAATAGCCTCGCGGATCATTCTAGGGATATATCTATTTTCCCTAGCGAGGATATGTGGTTTATCAAACCTTATGTAATGGTTGGGCTTATCCGTAGCATGCTCACACACAGCTGACTTTGATGCACGCCCATTCTTGATATCGGAGATGTGTTCCTTCACCCTAGTACCGATGCTCCTCTTTGTTTGGCCAATGTAAGATAAGCCACAGTCACAGTCTAGTTTGTATACACCTGCACACTGTAAAGGAATATTACATTTAACTGGTCTCAAGAACTGGCTCACTTTTTTGTTAGGCTTAAATATAGTTTTTATCGAAGCTCTTCTTAAGATGTTGCCAATCCTGTCTGTAACTCCCTTCACATAAGGTAGAAGTGCTGGTTGTCTCTCCACTGTGAGTGGCTTGTTGGTCTTTCCACGACGCTGGCGGGGAACTGGCAGCTTGTTCTGATGAAGGGCATTCTACACCTGTCGAAGCTCGTCCCCTAGGTGTTCAGCGTCGCAGAGGTGATGGGCTCTCTGAAACAAAGATTTGCCAACGGTAGATAACTGTGTAGGGTGGTGGTGAGATTCACCATTGAGATATCTATTAGTGTGGGTGGGTTTCCTATACACTGTGTGGCCTACTGTGCCATTGGGATTTTTAATTACTAAAACATCAAGGAAAGCTAAAGAATTCATCAGAACAAGCTGCCAGTTCCCCGCCAGCGTCGTGGGAAGACCAACAAGCCGCTCACAGTGGAGAGACAACCAGCACTTCTACCTTATATGAAGGGAGTTACAGACAGGATTGGCAACATCCTAAGAAGAGCTTCGATAAAAACTATATTTAAGCCTAACAAAAAAGTGAGCCAGTTCTTGAGACCAGTTAAATGTAATATTCCTTTACAGTGTGCAGGTGTATACAAACTAGACTGTGACTGTGGCTTATCTTACATTGGCCAAACAAAGAGGAGCATCGGTACTAGGGTGAAGGAACACATCTCCGATATCAAGAATGGGCGTGCATCAAAGTCAGCTGTGTGTGAGCATGCTACGGATAAGCCCAACCATTACATAAGGTTTGATAAACCACATATCCTCGCTAGGGAAAATAGATATATCCCTAGAATGATCCGCGAGGCTATTGAAATACAAAAACATCCAAATTTCAATAGAGAAGACGGTTGGAAACTTTCTACCACCTGGGACCCAATTCTAAAAACTTTGAAGTCTCAAAATCACCACACCAGAGGGCATGATACAGTCAGCTCATTCTGCAAGAATCCAGGGCAGTACGCGAGGCAACTAAGAAATCGTTGGCGGTAGTTTGATATAATAATGTATCAACTGACAGACGAATGCCACCTCAGTCTACCTGTGACCACGGACTACTGTAAAGTGTTCGAAACGTCGGGTTTCCAAAAATGTATTTTCGAATACCAATAATATACGCGATTAATCCGGTTAAAAATAGTTTCATTTCAAAATGTGTAATAATCGCGAAAACAAAAGATCATATTAAACATTGCATGTTACGCGTATAAGAATTTCGACGTCTCCGGATGTATAACGCATAGATAAGCGGTTAGAGCCTTTAGACGGTCTCTAAGAGGCTCGGGTTTGAATCCCGTTTGAATTTATATACATTTCGTAAAAATGGTTTTAAATTTCGATTTTGAAATACAATTATAAAATGTTAAAACATTCAAAGTATTAGATGATCGTGTCAAAAGTACAAAGAGACAAAATTCTTAGACGCTTTTTACCTATTTTTCAAAATACATAAACTAACTACCTTAAATTTGGTAAAGCTATCGAGTGACGAGTCATTAAAGACAACATTCATTCATGTTGTAATAAATGGCATAGTTACACACTGATATTATTTCGCTAACAGTGTTCAGACAGTCTGTTAGGGTAAAATAAATTACGCGGGTCGCCGGTCTTAGGGATCTTCATCAACCGCATAATTAATGTTAGGAAATTGCCTCTCGAGACAACGAACTAGGTCTAGATATAACACATGAGACGAGTTAAGCGAAGGTAAGGTACTGGTATCTTGCTAATAGAAAGTCATTTTAAAAAGGTTAACTAAAGAAAAGTTAAACATGTATATATTTGTGTCACTAAATTATATTTGTAAAAAATGCATTCTTTAATATGTTAGGCCTTACATTGTAGGATAATCAAAAAATCACAAAATTTTAAACACCAGTACAAAGGTAGTATTAACTACAAAACCATTAACTACAAAAATATTAACCTAAAATAAAAAAAGTTTTAACTTTACTTATTCTACAGAAAATCTTATAGTATCTTGCATATTAAGCGTAAATGGTTATCTTTCTGCAAGCAGATTAACTTTCACAACATTTAAATAATGTCATCGATCTCTTCAAGATTAAAAGAGCATATAATCAAGAGCTTAGCAATTCATCATACTATAACATCAATAACCTCCATTCAAAGATGGATGTCCCAGATATATTGGTGCCACGACAAGCTTAACGTTCTAATAATACATTCTCAAAGAAAAATTGAGCATAGATTACGTAATAATTCATCGAAAATATTTACATAACCCTCTTGGTTGCACATTAACGAATATTTATTATATATTAGCGCTTTTTAATTTATTTTTATTTTGTAATTATTTATTAATGTGTCCTACAACTGGACTAGACCATATCCAAACGCAGCATATAAACGCGCTTTGGTTTTCATAGATACTTGTGGTTCAGTCAATGTTTACTTTTGGAGCAAAATATCTTCCAAATAGAAGTGCTTAATGCAATTCTAAAGAGAAAATGCACATTCACAAGAACAAAATAACAGCAAGACATTTGTACGCTTCACTTGTTACGACAGTCCAATTGATTCACCAGATGTCGAGGCAACTTTTGCTTAGTGCCCGATAGTTCACAAACTGCATACACGCTATTGTCTTTGTTTAGGATATAAACTTTCCTCTACAACACTAAGTAGTGCTAGCAAATTTGGTCTTTTGAGAGTTCAAACAAATAGAAGATAATTATGAAATAAAAGAAAATCTGGAGCGAAGATGCTTGTTTTCTTGGTTTAAATGAAAATATTTAAATATAATATTTTTTCCTCTCTCATTTTAATTTCACCACTAGCTCGTGTTATTTTAAAATTAATTGGGGCCGAACGTTTACAATTCAGACTCTCAACAAAAACCTGAAGTTTCCTCGTTAAAAAATAGCAGTAAAGCAATTCAATTAGGCGTTAAAAATTCTCTTATGGAGATCCAGGATTCTTTGAGTGTTAACCAAACGAAGTTGGAATTTGTCAAATAATATATATTTGATCGAGTCTCGGTTTTTATTTTTTATATATTCCAATTCATATAATATTTTTACCAACAGCAAATATATTTCGATCGTTTTATTAAGCTAACTGTATTGCGCATTATTTATTATCTGCTTCGCTTTAGCACGATTGACAAATGGTGGGACGTAATGACATTATAGGCAATTACTTACATCCCGTTTCCTCAGTTAAAACCGATGTTTCTTACATCGATGCACGTATTAAAAACATTGCTAGCATACCCTGCACGAAAGCACAAGATAGTTTAAAGTAAATACTCTAGATGAGATGTCTAGCACGCTTTGTTAGAACACAGGAATTTCTGTTAGATATATTAGAAACTTGATTAATTTTGGAAAACTAAAATTTATCTTTTAATATTTGTGTACCAAGTAAGTAAGGCTGTTTTGAGGTAGCCGGTAGAAGTTATATGTTTAATAATTAATCAGTTTCAACATGACGAATCTCGACAGCGGGACAGCTTCTGAAGAAACAATTATATTTAACTTAAGTATTTTATTACACTGGTTAGACAAAGCGCGTCGTTAAGACCTGTCATTCAACACGTACTGACTCGAATTCTGACAGAAAGCAGAGTAATGACGTTAGTGTATTTTTTTCTACCCCACAAAAACCCTTAAAAAGGATAAAGTTGAAAAACAAAGTCTTACCAACTCCGGAATTTTCATTTTTCTAACTTTAATATTTAAATCGGTTAATAAGGAAAAAGTAGTAAATTTTTGGAAAGTGTTGATTTTATATTTCTACGGAGAAGCATCAATCCAATCTCCTTCTTTTGTTTATGGTTAGCAAATTTATTCCAATGCTATTTGGGAAGTGGGAATATCCATAACTTATATAACCAAAATCAATACATGAATTCTTCATGCACTCGCTTCGAACGAAAAATGTCCTTTATAACTTATTAGATTATATCTTAAATCTATATTAAAAATATATCTTCCTGTAATACTATACTTTACAAAGAAGTAGCGTAATTCCTACTGGCCTAGAACTTAATAGTAACTGCGATGATACACATATCAATTGATCAACTACCGCTATCGTATATCAAAATTTTATAATAACACTTGGTCAAATTACATCGTTGCCCGTTCGTTCATATAGTATGAAAGATTTTTTATTTTATAATTATTTAGATTATTTCGAAATAATTATTTAAGTATAGTATTATTTAATACCATAGTGCCATCTACATATATGGATTGAGGTTATATTAATATTATATTATAATTAAAAGAAAATATAAAGTCCACCATAAAAAACTAAAGTTAAGCCAACTGACTTTAGTTCCATTACAAAAGATGAAAATTAATGTAAAGAGTTAACATATGATGCAAATGACTGACATTAGAACTGTGAGCCATTTAAACTATTGTCAACGTTGATGCTTGGGATGAAACTATTAAATGATTCTCACACACTTGGCACACGATGTGATATTTGGAGCATCACAATCTAGGTCACTTGCTTTTGCATTGAGATGGTTATTATAATGTCTAAAATGTATATTTGAAAATACGGAATATGGTATGTATTTTGAGGTGAAAATAATAAATGAGTCTATTTTTATTTTATTGAAATCGTTTCGATTATTATATAATGATTTGGACCATCATTTAATATTTAGTTATAATTTTAAAAATATATACTTTATAACGCTGTGTCAAAACGTATTTTACATCAGACACAATGCACATTTCCAAGTATTAAAATGAGCTGCTGAAGCTAAGAAGAGCTTTACATATTTACAGTCTGAAAGGCGAGCTAAGGCGTGCATTGTAACTCGTATTACAAGTTGT
This sequence comes from Dryas iulia moderata, assembly GCA_019049465.1. Classification (NCBI taxonomy): domain Eukaryota; kingdom Metazoa; phylum Arthropoda; class Insecta; order Lepidoptera; family Nymphalidae; genus Dryas; species Dryas iulia. Next base: position 8,880,462 of record CM032424.1, on the reverse strand, counting down.
AACATATGAACATGTTGCAGAATTATCAACAATGCATTCGAGATGAGTTCTGTGAAATATTTACTTTAATAACGTTTATTAACAAAATTAAATTCCGAGCTAACGTAATAACGTCCAATATTGTAAATCGCTGTACTTTTTGATGTTCTTAATAAAATATAATTTCAAGGTATGGTCGACCAAGTAAAGTAATAAGCTTTTATGCTTTTAATGTATGAATAAGAGAAGAAACTTATTAGTATTCCATGGATTCACCCATCGCGTTGCTGAGAGAGGAGAACGGGACAGTCTTTCTTAAGTGTGAGAACAACACTTTAAAATGTTATAAATTTGAAAAGATCTTATTGATGCCGGTTTTGCAATATGTAATATCGTTTAGCAGACTATAAAGAGATATCGCTGTTATACCTCTCGCTCCTATTTGTACCATATATAAATTAACTTTTAACGTATTTCTAGGCAGTTTCTTGGAAGTACTTTATTTAGTATTTGGTTATTATATTTCCCTAGCTCATAAAAGACTAACGTTCGATTACTTCGTTTCGCGTATAATTACGAATGTCCTTGTCATGGCGACGCGGGACTAACTAGGAGTTTAAAATATCATTTTATGCAAAAATATATTAACATTGGTTCCATATCAATATATTCGTTCAGTAAATCATGCTCTTGTTGAAACAAGACGTTAGACACAGCCTTGAAAGCTCATTCATAAGTGAAAGGCGCATCGACGGTTACATACATACATTAGTGTGACTCACTATAGACTTTTGTGATATTTAACTAAACGGGACAGTAACTACGCAGGAACTTTCTCGTTTGGTAACGGTACGCTCCCGGTTTGACCAGATATATAAACTACTTAATACTTAGTCGTAGACAATATTTTCTTTTATAATTATATACATTATATTTCGTTCTTATGTATTAATATGTCATTATCGGACAATCAAAATGTAGGTTCATAATTATTTCGTTTTTATTACTTAACATCTTAAAACAAAATTTCACCATTTGTTATGTGTGCATTGTTGCAAACGATATACTGACTAGGTCTAAGTAGTTACCCGTTGGAATTTAATATAACGGACAATATTGTCACAGGTAATGAGGGAGAGCACTCCCTCCATAGCGCAAGTTGAGTATCAAGCTCACCAAACATATGTATACGGTGGACCACAAAGTCAGCAAATGGATTGTTGATTCGTAATTCAATCTCCGGTAGATCCAGGGCTAGAAATTCTCAAAGCGAGCACTTCACACACCGAACTCTAGTGTTAGCGAGACGCTTGAAATAGATGCGTTACAGTTAGTGCTACTCACCCATGACCGTTATGGGAATAAAGTTATAACTATAATTAAAGCGAATTAATAGATTTTCAATTTGTTACTAATAACTAAAAGGATTAAACTTTATTAGAATATTTTAAGCATACATTTTAATTGAAATTTAATTATTTAATATGAAAAATCAAAATGACTCGTTACACAGTACATTTAATCCTAGAAACATAGATACTTTCATTTACATTGTATAAACATGTAATATATATTTTTTTATTTTCTGCCCAAGCATGTTTTTCGTATTTATTTGGTTACTAAACATATCCATTTTGGGAAACTGTATAAATTCGACGCGATGAAGAAACTAATGCTACAAACGAAAACCAGTTCATGATTTCAATTTAAATTATAATACGTCATTATAAGTACTTGTAACTAATGAAACGCTCGCTGCCATGTGAATTCTAGAAATTGTGCGCTTAATGAAGTTTTATAGTGCAGCCGAATTTCTAATTAAATTAGTCGTAAATCGAAAATGACGTGAACTCTGGTTTAATAAACTGCATTTCTGTGTTTGTTCCTAGTTCTTAACTTTTTTAATTATTACACAGTAATATTAAATGATTATAAATGATTTTTACATCCTTTTTATTATGTTCAAGAATGTATATGTCATAACATACACTTTTATTCATAAGAAAATAACTTTGTTTGTTAAATTTCGCTAAAGAAACAATACTATAAGTAGGTCAAACATTGCATCGAGTTGCGCAGTGTAGCGAAGCGTGGATCTAACATAGTCTTCGCTGATCGACAAACTCACACGCTCTATTTGACGTTGTTTATTTTTTGTTTTACGCACGGAAATGCTATTTTTACATATTATTAAGCAAAATACAAATGACAGTAAATATTTATACATTGACAAGAGGTGTAAGTTAAATATAAAGAAAGTTAAAATTGTAAACAAATATATACAATTCCTTGTAAACATCTAGTTCAAAGGCAAGTACGGGCGAATACACTTAAGAATGATTAATTATTCTATGCTGCACACTACTTTCTTTTACTGAACACTCATAATTATGCCCGAAGTGACCGTTTGTTGAACATTTTCTCTACATAAAACAACATGCCCTTAAAAAGAGAAAGTCTCACATAGCATTGTATTTGCCAAGTGCTTGCCTAATTCTTTATTACTCTTATAATTTCTCTTGAAAATTCTTTTACGCTAAGTTATTTATATTTTAATAAGGTATAATGTTTATCTTATAATATTAGATGTGTTTCACGAAATCAATGCCTTTACCTTCAAAAAAATTTAATAACAATTCGTTTTCTTTTCAGGATGGGAGTTAAAGGGACTACATTGTTATAAATTTTTTAATATTAGACATTCTTGGGAAAAAGCGGCGGAATTATGCCGAAGGTACGTTCATAATTAGATGGTTAAAGTAAAAAGATCCGTTTTACAAGTTGCTCTACAAGCATTATAATACCAATTGTCTGTTATTTTAGGTACGGAAGCGAGTTGATGGTTATAGATAGTTATACAGAGAATAATATGACTGCAAATATGGTGCCATCTAGTCCTAGTAACAGTCACTACTGGCTTGGTCTAGCTACTGTAGATGACCTTAGAACGAATACCCTGGAATCTGCTGCAGGGGCTTTAGTATCACAGTATGCCGGCTTTTGGGATCTAAGACAACCGAACCCAAAGGATGGTGAATGTGTAGACGTTCACGTCACTTCTGAAAGACAGTCTTGGGAATTAACAACGTGTGAAACCCTTCTTCCTTTCATGTGTAGAGCTAATGCTTGTCCTGCTGGTGAGTACTATATGAATATAGTTATTGCTATATCGTACATTATAAATTTAAATTGCTACCTGAAAACATTAAAAAAGTTAAATTTTATAACACGAACGTACGTACGTTTTTAGATGCGCACATGAAATATCCTTTTTTAAAATAAATACCAAGTGCTTATTTGCATATAGAGCATTTATTCATCGTTTTAAACAATTGATACAATAGTAATTGAATTTTACAGGGACCTTCCATTGTTCGAACGGAAAATGTATAAATGCAGCCTTCAAATGTGACAAGCAAGACGATTGTGGTGATGCGTCAGATGAAATGGACTGTGCTACGGAATGTCATTTCTATATGGCTAGCAGTGGCGATGTAGTGGAAAGCCCTAACTATCCTCATAAATATGCACCATTTAGCGAATGTAAATGGACACTAGAGGGACCTCAAGGACAAAATATCGTATTGCAGTTCCAAGATTTTGAAACTGAAAAGTCTTTTGATACTGTTCAAATTTTAGTGGGTGGTCGAACCGAAGATAAATCTGTTAATTTAGCGACACTATCAGGAAAACAAGATTTATCTAACAAAGTCTATGTTTCTGCTTCCAATTTCATGATTATAAAGTTTAGTTCTGATGGATCTGTAGAAAGAAAAGGTTTCCGTGCCTCATGGAAAACGGAGTCCTCTAACTGCGGTGGTATTCTCAGAGCAACTCCACAAGGGCAAGTGCTAACGTCTCCTGGTTACCCAAACAGTTACCCCGGAGGTTTGGAATGTATGTATATAATCGAAGCACAACCAGGCAGAATTGTATCTTTAGATATTGAAGACTTAGACTTAGAAATGAATAGAGATTATATAGTAATAAAGGATGGAAATACTCCTTCTAGTCCAGTATTAGCCAGGTTAACTGGGCCGGGCGAGGAAAATCAAAAAGTAGTTATTTCAACTACAAATCACTTGTATATGTATTTCCGAACAAGTCTTGGTGATTCTAAAAAAGGTTTTAACATGAGATATTCACAAGGTTGTAGAGCAACAATAATAGCTGCCAATGGTACATTTACTTCTCCAGCGTATGGTCTCGCCAACTACCCTAACAATCAGGAATGCTTGTACCGTATTAAAAATCCGAATGGCGGACCACTTTCCTTAAAATTCGACGAATTCAATATTCACCCATCCGACGTAGTCCAAGTTTTTGACGGCTCTAGCACAAGCGGATTACGTTTACATTCTGAAAATGGTTTCACGGTAAAACCAAGAATTACTTTAACAGCTTCAAGCGGTGAAATGCTTATACGATTCATGTCAGATGCGTTACATAATGGAATAGGCTGGAAAGCCACGTTTTCTGCAGGTAATAAAAAGTATAACATTTAAACTCACTTTTTTATTATTAAAATAATATATAGAATTTATGTTCTTTGTTAGACTGTCCCTATACTGTGTATAAAAAAATATATAGAATTTATGTTGGTTTTTAGACTGTCCCCCGTTGAAATCTGGCATTGGTGCATTGGCATCTAACAGAGATACTGCTTTTGGAACAACAATTACTTTCTCGTGTCCAATTGGTCAAGAATTCGCTACTGGAAAATCTCGAATTACAACACAATGTTTAGATGGTGGCAATTGGTCTACAACGTACATCCCGAGCTGCCAAGGTAATAACTTTCCTTTACATAAGTAAATTTATCAAATTTTAATATTTATACAATTATTAACATCTTTGTTTTTTGCTGTTTTCAGAGGTTTACTGTGGACCTGTACCTCAAATCGATAATGGTTTTTCAATCGGATCAACAAATGTAACTTATCGTGGTGTGGCGACTTATCAGTGTTATGCTGGTTTCGCTTTTCCAACTGGTCAGCCAATAGAGCGAATTTCATGTTTATCTGATGGAAGATGGGAAAGAACTCCTACATGTTTAGGTAATGACTACAATGCTATTGATATCATATTAAAAAAACAACATAAATGTATTTAAAGTGATGGATGGAAATTTAAAGGTTGAATTTTAATATTTTCAGCTTCACAATGCGTGGCTCTTCCGGATGTACCACACGCGAACGTAACTATTCTAAATGGTGGCGGTCGCAGCTATGGTACAATAGTAAGATACGAGTGTGAACCCGGCTACGTCCGATCTGGTCAACCTGTTCTTCTTTGTATGAGCAATGGCACGTGGTCTGGTGAAGTACCAAACTGTTCGAAGGCTTTGTGTCCTAAATTCCCTGAAATAAAGAATGGCTTTATTGTCGATCAAAGTAGAATATACATGTTTGGTGATGAAGCTCGTGTTCAGTGTTATAAAGGTAACTTTTTTTCTTTTTATAAGTACAGTGTCTAGTGTAGACTTATATATAAAAAAATCATATTACATATTTGTTTTTCTTTGGTTCTGGTTATAAAAATCACTATAGCCATTAATATATTCTTACTTCTAAACATAAATGTAAACCTATAAAAATGACATACAATTTTTGTGTATCTAATTTCATTATGTTTTTAGGATATAAATTAAGTGGACCTAGCATAATAAAATGTGGACCCAATCAAGTTTTTGACGCTACACCCACATGTGAAGACATTAATGAATGTTCGAGCAGTCAATGTGATTCCACTTCAACTGAATGTAAAAACACTCAAGGTGGTTTCTACTGTCCCTGTCGCCCAGGGTTTACTCCTAGTTTAGACTGTAGACCTGTTGGCGATTTAGGATTAATAAATGGTGCTATCCCCGATGAATCTATCACTACTTCCACCCCTGAACCCGGATATTATAAAGGAGTAAGTACTTTGTTTTATAATTTGTTTGTTTCGGAGAACATATCTATTGGTGCACATACTTAATTAAAACTGCTCATAAAATGTGTATTGCTATTTATGACAAATGTATATGTTAAAACATAACTAGTGGGTGTTTCATTTATTTTATTTTTTATACACTATTTTTGAAAAATACATGCATTTTACACCGTTTCTTTTTATAAACTATAATTGTGCCAAATTTCACACTCTTTCGTCCGTGTTATTTTTGTGAAAAGGGCTACATAATTTATTCATTAGTATATGTACTAGTTATCAAATTAATATATTATTGCACTGTGTAATTTTTTAGACGAATGAGTTTAAAGAATTATTTTAACAATATGTATATTTAATTTGCAGATGATTCGTTTAAACAATGGAGGTGGTTGGTGTGGCAATAATCTTGAAGCTGGTGCTAATTGGATTTTAGTCGACTTAAGAGCTCCAACTATTATTAGAGGATTCCGTACAATGAGTGTGATGAGAGCGGATGCAAACATTGCTTTTACTTCAGCTATCAGAATTCAATATACCAACGATTTGACTGATGTATTCAAAGATTACACGAATCCTGATGGGACTGCTGTTGAATTCCGTATATTAGAACCTACACTATCCGTCCTTAATTTACCAATGCCTATCGAAGCTCAATACGTTAAGTTTAAAATACAAGATTATGTAGGAGCACCGTGTTTGAAATTAGAAATTATGGGATGTGCCAGACTCGACTGTTCAGATATTAATGAATGTGCTGAAAATAACGGTGGTTGCGATCAGAAATGTCTTAACATGTAAGGTTTTCTCTATGCTTTAATTTATTAATATATATAATAAAAAATCTTTACGTTTATATTCTAAAAATAATTAATATACTAAAAATAATTTCATTTTAGACCTGGAAACTTCTCCTGTGCGTGCAATATAGGCTACGAACTTTATTCTACTAATGGTACAGCAGGATTCCCTATTGAAATCTCTGAAACTGGGGAGCGAGACGGCGACACGTATCAAAGAAATAAGTCTTGTGTGCCGGTTATGTGTCCACTTTAGTGTCACCTGAGAATGGTCTAATTTTGTCCACAAAGAGCTCTTATCACTTCGGTGATATTGTGGAGTTCCAATGTAACTTTGGATACGTCATGTCAGGATTTTCGTCTCTACTTTGTACTTCAAGTGGCAATTGGAATGGAACAGCTCCTGAATGCCAATGTATGTATTACGGACCGTTCCAGACAACTAAATATATGTTTCTAAATTTTATGTTGACATTGTTTGCTAATATAACGCTTAAAACGTAATTTCAGATGCACGCTGCGTAACATTATCAGACGATAAAAACGATGGCCTACAAATAATAAGAGATGATCCAGAAAGCGTATTAGTACCATATAGGGATAACGTTACTATAACTTGTACGTCCCCTGGTCGTCAATTGAGAAAATACACTCACTTCACACCATTTAGACAATGTGTATATGATCCTAAACCGGTAAGGTTTTATAGTAAATTTGTACTTTATATTTTAAAAAATCTTTCAAAGGAAACTTGTCTTCATATATACATGAAATAATAAATAACTTGCAGCTTTTAAAATGTAACAGGGTAACAAATTTTCAATATACATATATTTTTGTAGGGTCTTCCTGGATTAACTTGGCTTTCCGGCGCACAACCTCAATGTCCTAGAAGAGATTGTGGTGTACCAATGCCAACACCAGGTGCAGAATATGGTCAATATCTCGACACTAGATACCAAAGCTCATTCTTTTTCGGATGTCAAAATACTTTTAAACTTGCCGGTCAAACAAGCAAGCATGATAACGTAGTCAGATGTCAAGCAAATGGAGTATGGGACTTTGGAGATTTGAGGTGTGAAGGTCCCGTTTGTGAAGATCCTGGTAGGCCAGCTGACGGTTTCCAAACCGCCAGAAGCTATGAACAGGGATCACAAGTTTTGTTTGGATGCTCGAGACCCGGTTATATTTTAATTAATCCGAGACCTATTACGTGTATGCGAGAACCTGAATGTAAAGTCATAAAGCCTCTTGGATTGGCTTCTGGAAGGATACCCGATTCAGCTATTAATGCTACATCAGAAAGACCTAACTATGAAGCTAAAAACATTCGACTCAACTCAGTAACAGGATGGTGTGGAAAACAAGAAGCTTTCACTTACGTTAGTGTTGATTTAGGAAAAGTGTACAGAGTCAAAGCCATACTAGTCAAAGGTGTCGTAACATCTGACATCGTTGGTCGGCCAACGGAAATAAGATTCTTCTATAAACAGGCTGAAAACGAAAATTATGTCGTATATTTCCCTAATTTCAATTTAACAATGAGAGATCCTGGCAATTACGGTGAATTAGCTATGATTACACTACCAAAATATGTTCAAGCCAGATTTGTTATATTGGGTATTGTCAGTTTTATGGATAACGCATGTTTGAAATTCGAGTTAATGGGTTGCGATGAACCATCTGTAGAACCCTTATTAGGATACGACTATGGATATTCACCTTGCGTCGGTAAGTTTTTCATAAATACTAACACTTACGTTTATTATTAATGTCTTGTTTTTTTTTTCTAAAAATATAAATTTAACTGTACTTTTTAGATAACGAGCCACCAGTTTTCCAAAACTGTCCTCAGCATCCCATTATCGTGCAAACAGATGTTAACGGTGGACTTTTACCGGTTAACTTTACTGAACCTACTGCAACTGATAATTCTGGCGCTATTGCAAGATTAGAAGTTACGCCTCAACACTTTAGAACTCCAATACAAGTCTTCCACAATATGGTCGTCCGATATGTGGCCTTTGACTTCGATGGTAACGTAGCTATTTGTGAAGTAAATATCACAGTACCTGATTATACGCCTCCAAGATTGAGCTGTCCACAAAGCTACGTTATTGAACTAGTTGATAAACAAGACAGTTATGCAGTTAACTTTAATGATACAAGAAGAAGAATAAATGCAACTGACGCTTCCGGAGAAGTGTCCCTCAAGTTCATACCGGAAAGAGCCGTCATACCTATACGTGGTTATGAAAACGTAACCGTTATTGCTACAGATAAAAATGGAAACAAAGCTCAATGTAACTTCCAGGTGTGTTTTTTAATAAGATATTTTATAATTTACTAAGATTTTTGTAAAATATTAAATATTATTCAAATGTTTCATTAATATAAAATAAATGTATGAACATTTTTTGTAGGTATCAGTACAAGCTACTCCTTGCGTCGATTGGGAGTTAATGCCTCCAGCTCACGGAGCTTTGAATTGTTTACCTGGTGATAGAGGAATTCAGTGCATTGCAACTTGCAGTCCAGGATTTAGATTCACTGACGGCGAACCAGTCAAAACGTTCATTTGTGAAACAAAACGTCAATGGGTGCCAACAGCAGTAGTACCAGACTGTGTTTCTGAAAGTGAGTATCTATGTCAATCAACACCTGAATAAACAATCCAATAAATGTGGAATCGTATACTATATATATATTTACTTAAAAATAAAATAGTATTTATTATTAAATTATTATGTTTTTGACACTATTTTAAAACCGCCTTACTTGTTTTAGATACTCAGCAAGCTGCGTACCATGTAGTGGCCAGCGTACAATACCGTGCTCTAGGAGCAGTCTCAAACGCTTGCCTGCCACAGTACAAGGACCTGCTCGCTCAATACGATAACATCTTGAATGAACGCTTGTCTCAACGTTGTTCGGCTGTTAATGTTAACATTAATGTAACTTTTGTGAAAGCCATGCCTAGTCTTTTAGATGAAAATGTAGTAAAAATGGATTTCGTCCTAGCAATAACTCCAGCTATAAGACAAACTCAACTTTATGATCTTTGCGGATCTACACTTAATCTCATATTTGATTTATCTGTGCCATATGCAAGTGCTCTTATTGAACCTGTGTTGAACGTCTCCTCTATTGGTAATCAATGTCCACCTTTAAGAGCCATAAGAAGTTCGATATCACGAGGTTTTACTTGTAGTGTGGGTGAAGTACTCAATATGGACACCAATGACGTACCTAGATGTTGTAAGTATTAATTTTATTTATTCGTATCACACGTATATATACATAACTTTTAACTATACTAAAATTTTGCTTTATTTTACAGTGCATTGTCCCGCTGGAACATTTGCTGGAGAAAAACAGAAAGCTTGTACTATGTGTCCTCGAGGATTTTTCCAGAATCAAGCGCGACAAGGTGCGTGTCTCAAATGCCCACAAGGAACATTCACTAGAGAAGAAGGATCCAAAGACTTATCAGATTGTATACCAGTTTGCGGTTATGGAACTTATTCACCTACTGGGCTAGTACCATGTTTAGAATGTCCACGTAATAGCTACACCAGTGAACCTCCTCTAGGAGGATTCAAGGATTGCCAGGCATGTCCTGTTAATACATACACCTATCAGCCTGCTGCTAATGGTAAAGACAAATGTAGAGCAAAATGTGCATCTGGCACATACTCGCCAACTGGATTAGCTCCTTGCTCACAGTGTCCTAGGAATTTCTATCAAAACTCTATAGGGCAAACACTATGTATGGAATGTCCTACAAATATGAAAACCGTAAGCACCGGTGCTTCAGGCCTAGAAGAATGTTTACCAGTTGAATGTTCCAATAGCGCGTGCCAACATGGAGGATTATGCGTACCGAAAGGACATGGAGTTCAATGTTACTGTCCAGCTGGATTTTCAGGACGCAGATGCGAAGTTGACATCGATGAGTGTGAAAGCCAACCTTGTTATAATGGAGGAACATGTATTGATCTACCGCAAGGATACAGATGTTCGTGCCCAACGGGATATGGTGGCATTAATTGTCAAGAAGAGAAGTCAGATTGTAGAAATGACACTTGCCCAGAACGCGCAATGTGCAAAGATGAACCAGGATATAATAATTACACATGTTTGTGTAGGTCCGGCTATACTGGAATTGATTGCGACATCACGGTATGTAATAAATATGTTAAAACATTTTAAATATATGTAAATACGTTAAACAAAAATATAATTCTTATTAATTTACTCAATTTATACTTTTCAGATTGATCCGTGCACAGCCAATGGTAACCCCTGTAAGAATGGCGCAACATGCACTGCACTGCAACAAGGAAGATATAAATGCGAATGTTTACCTGGATGGGAAGGCCAGCTATGTGAAACCAATACGGATGATTGTATAGAAAAACCTTGTTTACTCGGTGCCCCTTGTACTGATTTAGTAAATGATTTCAGCTGCGCATGCCCACCAGGATTCACGGGGAAACGCTGCCACGAAAAAATTAATCTTTGTTCTAACCAACCGTGTAAACACGGAATATGCGTCGACAAACTATTTATTCATCAATGCGTTTGCGATCCAGGTTGGACTGGCCCATCATGTGATATAAACATTAACGAATGCGTCATATCGCCATGTGAAAATGGAGGTCGCTGTATAGACGGTATTGACGATTTCACTTGTAGTTGTGAAGCTGGTTATACAGGAAAACGGTGTCAACATACTATCGACGACTGTAGCTCAAACCCTTGTCAGAACGGCGCATCATGTGTAGACCAGCTGGATGGATTTATATGCAGATGTCGACCAGGTTTTATTGGACTTCAGTGTGAAACTGCTATCGATGAATGTTTAACTGAGCCTTGCAATCCAGCGGGTACTGAAAAATGTGTTTGATTTAGATAATAAGTACCAATGTATGTGCCGTAATGGATTTAATGGAGAAATGTGCGAAAATAATATTGATGATTGTGCTTCTGATCCATGTTACAACGGTGGTTCATGTAAGGATGAAATAGGAGGATATAAATGTGCCTGTCAACCAGGATGGACTGGAAAACGATGTGAACGTGATATTGGTAACTGCATGAACTTACCTTGCCAAAATAACGCCCGGTGCATCGATTTATTCCAAGATTACTTTTGCGTGTAAGTAATTAATTACAAATTGTATCTGTGTGTGCTATCTTTCATATTTTTCGATTAATATTAATTTTATGTTTCAATTCATTTTTAGATGTCCAAGTGGAACAGATGGCAAGCAATGTGAAACTGCTCCTGAAAGATGTATCGGTAGTCCGTGTATGCATGGCGGGAAATGTCAAGACTTTGGTTCAGGACTTAATTGTACTTGTTCACTTGATTTTACTGGTATTGGTTGTCAATACGAATTTGACGCTTGTGAAGCAGGTCTCTGTCAGAACGGTGCTACATGTATTGATGAAGGAGAAGGATATACCTGTATGTGTGCTCCAGGATTTACAGGAAAGAACTGTGATGAAGATATAATTGACTGCAAGGAAAATTCTTGCCCGCCATCGGCTACCTGCATCGATTTGCCTGGCAGATTTTACTGCCAGTGTCCATTTAATCTAACTGGCGACGACTGCAGAAAAAGTAAGCTACATTATATTTAGTTATATTTAAGTAGTTATATTATATTATAAGCGGCGTAGACATTTTTTTATTGTTATAATATAATAAAAACATATAATATAATAAAAACAACTTTTTATATATTTTTTCAGCAATAAGCGTAGATTACGATCTATACTTCAGTGACCCAATGCGATCTAGCGCAGCTCAAGTTGTGCCATTTGCTACTGGATCCGCAGATAGTCTAACAATAGCGATGTGGGTGCAATACACACAACAAGATGAAGGTGGTATTTTCTTCACGGCCTATGGTGTTAGGTATGTTTCTGAAATACATAACATGTTTGCGTTCTGAAAGTATTTAAACGTTAAATTTCTAATGGAATAATTATTTTCAGCAACTCACACATTGCCCTTAATAGAAGAACAATAATACAAGCACATTCCAATGGTGTACAAGTATCTCTCTTCCCGGAACTGCAAGACGTTTATATGAGTTTTGGTGAATTCGCTACAGTCAACGATGGCCAATGGCACCATGTAGCCTTAGTATGGGATGGTAGCAATGGAGGTGAATTGACTCTTATTACCGAAGGACTAATTGCTAGTAAACTGGAAGGTTATGGAAGTGGGAAATCACTACCACAATAGTAAGTGTACCTAATAAAGAACATTTTATTATTTATTAATTTATAATTTTATAATTCAAACACTAACAACTGTTTTCTTTCATAGTGTGTGGGTGACATTGGGAAAACCACAATCAGATAATCCTAAAGCTTACACTGAATCTGGTTTCCAAGGGCATTTGACTAAAGTACAAATATGGAATCGCGCACTTGATGTGACCAACGAAATACAAAAACAAGTGCGTGACTGTCGAACAGAGCCTGTACTTTATAGTGGATTGGTACTTACTTGGGCAGGATATGATGATACAATTGGTGGTGTAGAAAGAATAGTACCATCACATTGCGGACAAAGAGTATGTCCAAATGGATATGCTGGCGCTAAATGTCAATCGCTGCAAGTAGACAAGGAGCCACCAAGAGTAGACCGATGCCCCGGTGACCTTTGGGTAATAGCTAAGAATGGATCATCCTTAGTAAATTGGGACATGCCCGTATTTAGCGACAATGTCGGTGTAAAACGTGTAGTTGAAAAATCTGGACACAAACCTGGACAAAATCTTGCTTGGGGAGCGTATGATATAGCGTACATTGCCTACGATGCCGCTGGAAACGCTGCAACGTGCACTTTCAAAGTGACGTTTTATGTAAGTATTATAAAATATTTCTAAGGTTTATTATTATAAGTTCAATAACTCATTTTTAATGATAAAATTAAGGTTTAATTTTGACCGTAA